>CM061537.1:99998594-100142394 GCA_030545055.2 Neoaliturus tenellus
GTCCGACATGGGGACTATCGTTTTAGATAGTCCGGCATGGGGACTATCGTTTTCGATAGTTCGGCATGGGCACTATCGTTTTGGATAGTCGGGTATGGGGACTATCGTTTTGGATAGTCCGGCATGGGGACTATCGTTTTGGATAGTCCGGCATTGGGACTATCGTTTTGGATTGTCCGGCATGGCGACTTTCAATTTGGATAGTTCGGCATGGGGACTATCGTTTTGGATAGTCTGACATGGGGTTTATCCTTTTGGATAGTCCTTCAGGGGAACTATCGTTTTGGATAGTCCGGCATTAGGACTATCGTTTTGGATAGTCCGGCATTCGGACGATCGTTTTGGATAGTCCGGCATGGGGACTATCGTTTCTGATAGTCCGACATGAAGACTATTGTTTTGGATAGTCAGGCATGGGGACTATCGTTTTGGATAGTCCGGCATGGGGACTATCGTTTTGGATAGTCCGGCATGGGGACTATCGTTTTGGATAGTCCGGCATGGGGACTATCGTTTTGGATAGTCCGGCATTGGGACTATCGTTTTGGATAGTCCGGCATGGGGACTATCGTTTTGGATAGTCCCGCATGGGGACTATCGTTTTGGATAGTCCGGCATGGGGACTATCGTTTTGGATAGTCCGACATGGGGACTATCGTTTTGGATAGTCCGACATGGGGACTAACGTTTTAGATTGTCCACCATGGGGACTATCGTTTTGGATAGTCTGGCGGGAGAAATATCGTTTTGGATAGTCCGGCATCGGGACTATCGTTTTGGATAGTCCGACATTAGGACTATCGTTTTGGATAGTCCGGCATTGGGACTATCGTTTTGGATAGTCCGGCATGTTGACTATCGTTTTGGATAGTCCGGCATGGGGACTGTCGTTTTGGAGAGTCCGGCATGGGGACTATCGTTTTGGATAGTCCGGCATGGGCACTATCGTTTTGGATAGTCGGGTATGGGGACTATCGTTTTGGATAGTCCGGCATGGGGACTATCGTTTTGGATAGTCCGGCATTGGGACTATCGTTTTGGATTGTCCGGCATGGCGACTTTCGTTTTGGATAGTCCGGCATGGGGACTATCGTTTTGGATAGTCCGGCATGGGGACTACCGTTTTGGATAGTCCGGCATGGGGACTATCGTTTTGGATAGTCCGGCATTGGGACGATCGTTTTGATAGTCCGGCATGGGGACTATCGTTTTGGATAGTCCGACATGAAGACTATCGTTTTGGATAGTCCGGCATTGGGACTATTGTTTTATAAAGTCCGGCATGGGGACTATCGTTTTGGATAGTCCGGCATGGGGACTATCGTTTTGGATTGTCCGGCATGGGGACTTTCGTTTTGGATAGGCCGGCATGGGGACTATAGTTTTGGATAGTCCGGCATGGGGACTATCGTTTTGGATAGTCCGTCATTGGGACTATCGTTTTGGATAGTCCGGCATAAGGACTATCGTTTTGGATAGTCCAGCATTGGGACTATCGTTTTGGATAGTCCGGCATAGGGACTACCGTTTTAGATAGTCCGGCACAAGGACTATCGTTTTGGATAGTCCTGCATGGGGACTATCGTTTTGGATAGTCAGGCATAGGGACTATCGTTTTGGATAGTCAGGCACGGGGACTATCGTTTTGGATATTCCGGCATGGGAACTATATTTTTGGATAGTCCGGCATTGGGACTATCGTTTTGGATAGTCCGGCATTGGGACGATCGTTTTGGATAGTCCGGGATGGGGACTATCGTTTTGGATAGTCCGACATGAAGACTATCGTTTTGGATAGTCCGGATTGGGGACTATCGTTTTGGATAGTCCGGCATATGGACTATCGTTTTGGATAGTCCGGCATGTTGACTATCGTTTTGGATAGTCCGGCATGGGGATTATCGTTTTGGATAGTCCGGCATGGAGACTATCGTTTTGGATAGTCCGACATGGGGACTATCGTTTTAGATAGTCCGGCATGGGGACTATCGTTTTCGATAGTTCGGCATGGGCACTATCGTTTTGGATAGTCGGGTATGGGGACTATCGTTTTGGATAGTCCGGCATGGGGACTATCGTTTTGGATAGTCCGGCATTGGACTATCGTTTTGGATTGTCCGGCATGGCGACTTTCAATTTGGATAGTTCGGCATGGGGACTATCGTTTTTGGATAGTCTGACATGGGGTTTATCCTTTTGGATAGTCCTTCAGGGGAACTATCGTTTTGGATAGTCCGGCATTAGGACTATCGTTTTGGATAGTCCGGCATTCGGACGATCGTTTTGGATAGTCCGGCATGGGGACTATCGTTTCTGATAGTCCGACATGAAGACTATTGTTTTGGATAGTCAGGCATGGGGACTATCGTTTTGGATAGTCCGGCATGGGGACTATCGTTTTGGATAGTCCGGCATGGGGACTATCGTTTTGGATAGTCCGGCATGGGGACTATCGTTTTGGATAGTCCGGCATTGGGACTATCGTTTTGGATAGTCCGGCATGGGGACTATCGTTTTGGATAGTCCCGCATGGGGACTATCGTTTTGGATAGTCCGGCATGGGGACTATCGTTTTGGATAGTCCGACATGGGGACTATCGTTTTGGATAGTCCGACATGGGGACTAACGTTTTAGATTGTCCACCATGGGGACTATCGTTTTGGATAGTCTGGCGGGAGAAATATCGTTTTGGATAGTCCGGCATCGGGACTATCGTTTTGGATAGTCCGACATTAGGACTATCGTTTTGGATAGTCCGGCATTGGGACTATCGTTTTGGATAGTCCGGCATGTTGACTATCGTTTTGGATAGTCCGGCATGGGGACTGTCGTTTTGGAGAGTCCGGCATGGGGACTATCGTTTTGGATAGTCCGACATGGGGACTATCGTTTTAGATAGTCCGGCACATGGACTATCGTTTTGGATAGTCCGGCATGGGCACTATCGTTTTGGATAGTCGGGTATGGGGACTATCGTTTTGGATAGTCCGGCATTGGGACTATCGTTTTGGATTGTCCGGCATGGCGACTTTCGTTTTGGATAGTCCGGCATGGGGACTATCGTTTTGGATAGTCCGGCATGGGGACTACCGTTTTGGATAGTCCGGCATGGGGACTATCATTTTGGATAGTCCGGCATTGGGACGATCGTTTTGGATAGTCCGGCATGGGGACTATCGTTTTGGATAGTCCGACATGAAGACTATCGTTTTGGATAGTCCGGCATTGGGACTATTGTTTTATATAGTCCGGCATAGGGACTATCGTTTTGGATAGTCCGGCATGGGGACTATCGTTTTAGATAGTCCGGCATGGGGACTATCGTTTTGGACAGTCCAGCATTGGGACTATCGTTTTTGATAGTCCGGCATTGGGACTATCGTTTTATATAGTCCGGCATGGGGACTATCGTTTTGGATAGTCCGGCATGGGGACTATCGTTTTGGATAGGCCGGCATGGGGACTATCGTTTTGGATAGTCCGGCATTGGGACTATCGTTTTGGATAGTCCGGCATAAGGACTATCCTTTTGGATAGTCCAGCATTGGGACTATCGTTTTGGATAGTCCGGCATGGGGACTACCGTTTTGGATAGTCCGGCACAAGGACTATCGTTTTAAATAGTCCTGCATGGGGCTATCGTTTTGGATAGTCAGGCATGGGGACTATCGTTTTGGATAGTCAGGCATGGGGACTACCGTTTTGGATAGTCCGGCATGGGGACTATCGTTTTGGATAGTCTGGCATGGGGACTATCGTTTTGGATAGTCCGACATGGGTACTATCATTTTGGATAGTCCGGCATTGGGACTATGGTTTTGGATTGTCCGGCATGGGGACTATCGTTTTGGATAGTCCCGGCAAGGGGACTATCGTTTTGGATAGTCCGGCATGGGGAGTATCGATTTGGATAATCCGGCATGGGGACTATCGTTTTGGATAGCTTAGCATGGGGACTATCGTTTTGGATAGTCCGGCATGGGGACTATCGTTTTGGATAGTCCGGCATGGGACTATCGTTGTGGATAGTCCAGCATGGGGACTATTGTTTTGGATAGTCCGGCATGGGGACTATCGTTTTGGATAGTCCGGCATTTGGACTATCGTTTTGGATTGTCCGGCATGGGGACTTTCGTTTTGGATAGGCCGGCATGGGGACTATAGTTTTGGATAGTCCGGCATGGGGACTATCGTTTTGGATAGTCCGGCAAGGGGACTATCGTTTTAGATAGTCCGGCATTGGGTCTATCGTTTTATATATTCCGGCATGGGGACTATCGTTTTGGATAGTCCGGCATGGGGACTATCGTTTTGGATAGTCCGGCATTGGGACTATCGTTTTTGATAGTCCGGCATGGGGACTATCGTTTTGGATAGTCTGACATGGGGACTATCGTTTTGGATAGTCTGGCAGAGGGACTATCGCTTTGGATAGTCCGGCATTGGGACTATCGTTTTGGATAGTCCGGCATTGGGACGATCGTTTTGGATAGTCCGGGATGGGGACTATAGTTTTGGATAGTCCGACATGAAGACTATCGTTTTGGATAGTCCGGCATTGGGACTATTGTTTTATAAAGTCCGGCATGGGGACTATCGTTTTGGATAGTCCGGCATGGGGACTATCGTTTTGGATAGTCCGCATGGAGACTATCGTTTTGGATAGTCCGGCATTGGGACTATCGTTTTGGATAGTCCGGCATAAGGACTATCGTTTTGGATAGTCCAGCATTGGGACTATCGTTTTGGATAGTCCGGCATGGGGGCTACCGTTTTGGATAGTCCGGCAAGGGGACTACCGTTTTGGATAGTCCGGCACAAGGACTATCGTTTTGGATAGTCCTGCATGGGAACTATATTTTTGGATAGTCCGGCATTGGGACTATCGTTTTGGATAGTCCGGCATTGGGACGATCGTTTTGGATAGTCCGGCATGGGGACTATCGTTTTGGATAGTCCGACATGAAGACTATCGTTTTGGATAGTCCGGCATTGGGACTATCGTTTTATATAGTCCGGCATGGGGACTATCGTTTTGGATAGTCCGGCATGGGGACTATCGTTTTGGATAGGCCGGCATGGGGACTACCGTTTTGGATAGTCCGGCATTGGCACTATCGTTTTGGATAGTCCGGCATAAGGACTATCCTTTTGGATAGTCCAGCATTGGGACTATCGTTTTGGATAGTCCGGCATGGGGACTACCGTTTTGGATAGTCCGGCAAGGGGACTATCGTTTTGGATAGTCCGGCATGGGGAGTATCGATTTGGATAATCCGGCATGGGGACTATCGTTTTGGATAGCTTAGCATGGGGACTATCGTTTTGGATAGTCCGGCATGGGGACTATCGTTTTGGATAGTCCGGCATGGGACTATCGTTGTGGATAGTCCAGCATGGGGACTATTGTTTTGGATAGTCCGGCATGGGGACTATCGTTTTGGATAGTCCGGCATTTGGACTATCGTTTTGGATTGTCCGGCATGGGGACTTTCGTTTTGGATAGGCCGGCATGGGGACTATAGTTTTGGATAGTCCGGCATGGGGACTATCGTTTTGGATAGTCCGGCATGGGGACTATCGTTTTAGATAGTCCGGCATTGGGTCTATCGTTTTATATAGTCCGGCATGGGGACTATCGTTTTGGATAGTCCGGCATGGGGACTATCGTTTTGGATAGTCCGGCAGAGGGACTATCGCTTTGGATAGTCCGGCATTGGGACTATCGTTTTGGATAGTCCGGCATTGGGACGATCGTTTTGGATAGTCCGGGATGGGGACTATAGTTTTGGATAGTCCGACATGAAGACTATCGTTTTGGATAGTCCGGCATTGGGACTATTGTTTTATAAAGTCCGGCATGGGGACTATCGTTTTGGATAGTCCGGCATGGGGACTATCGTTTTGGATTGTCCGGCATGGGGACTTTCGTTTTGGATAGGCCGGCATGGGGACTATAGTTTTGGATAGTCCGGCATGGGGACTATCGTTTTGGATAGTCCGGCATTGGGACTATCGTTTTGGATAGTCCGGCATAAGGACTATCGTTTTGGATAGTCCAGCATTGGGACTATCGTTTTGGATAGTCCGGCATAGGGACTACCGTTTTAGATAGTCCGGCACAAGGACTATCGTTTTGGATAGTCCTGCATGGGGACTATCGTTTTGGATAGTCAGGCATAGGGACTATCGTTTTGGATAGTCAGGCACGGGGACTATCGTTTTGGATATTCCGGCATGGGAACTATATTTTTGGATAGTCCGGCATTGGGACTATCGTTTTGGATAGTCCGGCATTGGGACGATCGTTTTGGATAGTCCGGGATGGGGACCATCGTTTTGGATAGTCCGACATGAAGACTATCGTTTTGGATAGTCCGGATTGGGGACTATCGTTTTGGATAGTCCGGCATTGGGACTATCGTTTTGGATAGTCCGGCATGTTGACTATCGTTTTGGATAGTCCGGCATGGGGACTATCGTTTTGGATAGTCCGGCATGGAGACTATCGTTTTGGATAGTCCGACATGGGGACTATCGTTTTAGATAGTCCGGCATGGGGACTATCGTTTTCGATAGTTTGGCATGGGCACTATCGTTTTGGATAGTCGGGTATGGGGACTATCGTTTTGGATAGTCCGGCATGGGGACTATCGTTTTGGATAGTCCGGCATTGGGACTATCGTTTTGGATTGTCCGGCATGGCGACTTTCAATTTGGATAGTCCGGCATGGGGACTATCGTTTTGGATAGTCCGGCATGGGGACTACCGTTTTGGATAGTCCGGCATGGGGACTATCGTTTTGGATATTCCGGCATTGGGACTATCGTTTTGGATAGTCCGGCATTGGGACTATCATTTTATATAGTCCGGCATGGGGACTATCGTTTTGGATAGTCCGGCATTGGGACTATCGATTTTGATAGTTCGGCATGGGGACTATCGTTTTGGATAGTCTGACATGGGGTTTATCCTTTTGGATAGTCCTTCAGGGGAACTATCGTTTTGGATAGTCCGGCATTAGGACTATCGTTTTGGATAGTCCGGCATTCGGACGATCGTTTTGGATAGTCCGGCATGGGGACTATCGTTTCTGATAGTCCGACATGAAGACTATTGTTTTGGATAGTCAGGCATGGGGACTATCGTTTTGGATAGTCCGGCATGGGGACTATCGTTTTGGATAGTCCGGCATGGGGACTATCGTTTTGGATAGTCCGGCATGGGGACTATCGTTTTGGATAGTCCGGCATTGGGACTATCGTTTTGGATAGTCCGGCATGGGGACTATCGTTTTGGATAGTCCCGCATGGGGACTATCGTTTTGGATAGTCCGGAATGGGGACTATCGTTTTGGATAGTCCGACATGGGGACTATCGTTTTGGATAGTCCGACATGGGGAAAAACGTTTTAGATTGTCCACCATGGGGACTATCGTTTTGGATAGTCTGGCGGGAGAAATATCGTTTTGGATAGTCCGGCATCGGGACTATCGTTTTGGATAGTCCGACATTAGGACTATCGTTTTGAATAGTCCGGCATTGGGACTATCGTTTTGGATAGTCCGGCATGTTGACTATCGTTTTGGATAGTCCGGCATGGGGACTGTCGTTTTGGAGAGTCCGGCATGGGGACTATCGTTTTGGATAGTCCGACATGGGGACTATCGTTTTAGATAGTCCGGCACATGGACTATCGTTTTGGATAGTCCGGCATTGGGACGATCGTTTTGGATAGTCCGGCATGGGGACTATCGTTTTGGATAGTCCGACATGAAGACTATCGTTTTGGATAGTCCGGCATTGGGACTATTGTTTTATATAGTCCGGCATAGGGACTATCGTTTTGGATAGTCCGGCATGGGGACTATCGTTTTAGATAGTCCGGCATGGGGACTATCGTTTTGGATAGTCCAGCATTGGGACTATCGTTTTTTGATAGTCCGGCATTGGGACTATCGTTTTATATAGTCCGGCATGGGGACTATCGTTTTGGATAGTCCGGCATGGGGACTATCGTTTTGGATAGGCCGGCATGGGGACTATCGTTTTGGATAGTCCGGCATTGGGACTATCGTTTTGGATAGTCCGGCATAAGGACTATCCTTTTGGATAGTCCAGCATTGGGACTATCGTTTTGGATAGTCCGGCATGGGGACTACCGTTTTGGATAGTCCGGCACAAGGACTATCGTTTTAAATAGTCCTGCATGGGGCTATCGTTTTGGATAGTCAGGCATGGGGACTATCGTTTTGGATAGTCAGGCATGGGGACTATCGTTTTGGATAGTCTGGCATGGGGACTATCGTTTTGGATAGTCCGACATGGGTACTATCATTTTGGATAGTCCGGCATTGGGACTATGGTTTTGGATTGTCCGGCATGGGGACTATCGTTTTGGATAGTCCGGCAAGGGGACTATCGTTTTGGATAGTCCGGCATGGGGAGTATCGATTTGGATAATCCGGCATGGGGACGATCGTTTTGGATAGCTTAGCATGGGGACTATCGTTTTGGATAGTCCGGCATGGGGACTATCGTTTTGGATAGTCCGGCATGGGACTATCGTTGTGGATAGTCCAGCATGGGGACTATTGTTTTGGATAGTCCGGCATGGGGACTATCGTTTTGGATAGTCCGGCATTTGAACTATCGTTTTGGATTGTCCGGCATGGGGACTTTCGTTTTGGATAGGCCGGCATGGGGACTATAGTTTTGGATAGTCCGGCATGGGGACTATCGTTTTGGATAGTCCGGCAAGGGGACTATCGTTTTAGATAGTCCGGCATTGGGTCTATCGTTTTATATATTCCGGCATGGGGACTATCGTTTTGGATAGTCCGGCATGGGGACTATCGTTTTGGATAGTCCGGCATTGGGACTATCGTTTTTGATAGTCCGGCATGGGGACTATCGTTTTGGATAGTCTGACATGGGGACTATCGTTTTGGATAGTCTGGCAGAGGGACTATCGCTTTGGATAGTCCGGCATTGGGACTATCGTTTTGGATAGTCCGGCATTGGGACGATCGTTTTGGATAGTCCGGGATGGGGACTATAGTTTTGGATAGTCCGACATGAAGACTATCGTTTTGGATAGTCCGGCATTGGGACTATTGTTTTATAAAGTCCGGCATCTGGACTATCGTTTTGGATAGTCCGGCATGGGGACTATCGTTTTGGATAGTCCGCATGGAGACTATCGTTTTGGATAGTCCGGCATTGGGACTATCGTTTTGGATAGTCCGGCATAAGGACTATCGTTTTGGATAGTCCAGCATTGGGACTATCGTTTTGGATAGTCCGGCATGGGGACTACCGTTTTGGATAGTCCGGCAAGGGGACTACCGTTTTGGATAGTCCGGCACAAGGACTATCGTTTTGGATAGTCCGACATGGGTACTATCATTTTGGATAGTCCGGCATTGGGACTATGGTTTTGGATTGTCCGGCATGGGGACTATCGTTTTGGATAGTCCGGCAAGGGGACTATCGTTTTGGATAGTCCGGCATGGGGAGTATCGATTTGGATAATCCGGCATGGGGACTATCGTTTTGGATAGCTTAGCATGGGGACTATCGTTTTGGATAGTCCGGCATGGGGACTATCGTTTTGGATAGTCCGGCATGGGACTATCGTGTGGATAGTCCAGCATGGGGACTATTGTTTTGGATAGTCCGGCATGGGACTATCGTTTTGGATAGTCCGGCATTTGGACTATCGTTTTGGATTGTCCGGCATGGGGACTTTCGTTTTGGATAGGCCGGCATGGGGACTATAGTTTTGGATAGTCCGGCATGGGGACTATCGTTTTGGATAGTCCGGCAAGGGGACTATCGTTTTAGATAGTCCGGCATTGGGTCTATCGTTTTATATATTCCGGCATGGGGACTATCGTTTTGGATAGTCCGGCATGGGGACTATCGTTTTGGATAGTCCGGCATTGGGACTATCGTTTTTGATAGTCCGGCATGGGGACTATCGTTTTGGATAGTCTGACATGGGGACTATCGTTTTGGATAGTCTGGCAGAGGGACTATCGCTTTGGATAGTCCGGCATTGGGACTATCGTTTTGGATAATCCGGCATTGGGACGATCGTTTTGGATAGTCCGGGATGGGGACTATAGTTTTGGATAGTCCGACATGAAGACTATCGTTTTGGATAGTCCGGCATTGGGACTATTGTTTTATAAAGTCCGGCATGGGGACTATCGTTTTGGATAGTCCGGCATGGGGACTATCGTTTTGGATAGTCCGCATGGAGACTATCGTTTTGGATAGTCCGGCATTGGGACTATCGTTTTGGATAGTCCGGCATAAGGACTATCGTTTTGGATAGTCCAGCATTGGGACTATCGTTTTGGATAGTCCGGCATGGGGACTACCGTTTTGGATAGTCCGGCAAGGGGACTACCGTTTTGGATAGTCCGGCACAAGGACTATCGTTTTGGATAGTCCTGCATGGGAACTATATTTTTGGATAGTCCGGCATTGGGACTATCGTTTTGGATAGTCCGGCATTGGGACGATCGTTTTGGATAGTCCGGCATGGGGACTATCGTTTTGGATAGTCCGACATGAAGACTATCGTTTTGGATAGTCCGGCATTGGGACTATCGTTTTATATAGTCCGGCATGGGGACTATCGTTTTGGATAGTCCGGCATGGGGACTATCGTTTTGGATAGGCCGGCATGGGGACTATCGTTTTGGATAGTCCGGCATTGGGACTATCGTTTTGGATAGTCCGGCATAAGGACTATCCTTTTGGATAGTCCAGCATTGGGACTATCGTTTTGGATAGTCCGGCATGGGGACTACCGTTTTGGATAGTCCGGCACAAGGACTATCGTTTTGGATAGTCCTGCATGGGGACTATCGTTTTGGATAGTCAGGCATGGGGACTATCGTTTTGGATAGTCAGGCATGGGGACTATCGTTTTGGATAGTCCGGCATGGGGACTATCGTTTTGGATAGTCCGGCATGGGGACTATCGTTTTGGATAGTCCGGCATGGGGACTATCGTTTTGGATAGTCCGGCATTGGGACTATCGTTTTGGATAATTTGGCATAAGGACTATCTTTTTGGATAGTCCAGCATTGGGACTACCGTTTTGGATAGTCCGGCATGGGGAATACTGTTTTGGATAGTCCGGCACAAGGACTATCGTTTTGGATAGTCCTGCATGGGGACTATCGTTTTGGATAGTCAGGCATGGGGACTATCGTTTTGGATAGTCAGGCATGGGGACTATCGTTTTGGATAGTCCGGCATGGGGACTATCGTTTTGGATAGTCTGGCATGGGGACTATCGTTTTGGATAGTCCGACATGGGGACTATCATTTTATATAGTCCGGTATTGGGACTATGGTTTTGGATAGTCCGGCATGGGGACTATCGTTTTGGATAGTCCGGCAAGGGGACTATCGTTTTGGAAGTCCGGCATGGGGAGTATCGATTTGGATAATCCGGCATGGGGACTATCGTTTTGGATAGCTTAGCATGGGGACTATCGTTTTGGATAGTCTGGCATGGGGACTATCGTTTTGGATAGTCCGGCATGGGACTATCGTTGTGGATAGTCCAGCATGGGGACTATTGTTTTGGATAGTCCGGCATGGGGACTATCGTTTTGGATAGTCCGGCATTTGGACTATCGTTTTGGATTGTCCGGCATGGGACTTTCGTTTTGGATAGTCCGGCATGGGGACTATAGTTTTGGATAGTCCGGCATGGGGACTATCGTTTTGGATAGTCCGGCATGGGGACTATCGTTTTGAATAGTCCGGCATTAAGACGATCGTTTTGGATAGTCCGTCATGGGGACTATCGTTTTGGATAGTCCGACATGAAGACTATCGTTTTAGATAGTCCGGCATTTGGTCTATCGTTTTATATAGTCCGGCATGGGGACTATCGTTTTGGATAGTCCGGCATGGGGACTATCGTTTTTTATAGTCAGGCATGGGGACTATCGTTTTGGATATTCCGGCATTGGGACTATCGTTTTGGATAGTCCGGCATGGGGACTATCGTTTTGGATAGTCTGACATGGGGACTATCGTTTTGGATAGTCTGGCAGAGGGACTATCGCTTTGGATAGTCCGGCATTGGGACTATCGTTTTGGATAGTCCATCAATGGGACGATCGTTTTGGATAGTCCGGGATGGGGACTATAGTTTTGGATAGTCCGACATGAAGACTATCGTTTTGGATAGTCCGGCATTGGGACTATTGTTTTATAAAATCCGGCATGGGGACTATCGTTTTGGATAGTCCGGCATTGGGACTATCGTTTCTGATAGTCCGACATGAAGACTATCGTTTTGGATAGTCAGGCATGGGGACTATCGTTTTGGATAGTCCGGCATGGGGACTATCGTTTTGGATAGTCCGGCATGGGGACTATCGTTTTGGATAGTCCGGCATGGGGACTATCGTTTTGGATAGTCCGGCATTGGGACTATCGTTTTGGATAGTCCGGCATGGGGACTATCGTTTTGGATAGTCCCACATGGGGACTATCGTTTTGGATAGTCCGGCATGGGGACTATCGTTTTGGATAGTCCGACATGGGGACTATCGTTTTGGATAGTCCGACATGGGGACTATCGTTTTGGATAGTCCGACATGGGGACTATCGTTTTAGATTGTCCACCATGGGGACTATCGTTTTGGATAGTCTGGCGGGAGAACTATCGTTTTGGATAGTCCGGCATCGGGACTATCGTTTTGGATAGTCCGGCATAAGGACTATCGTTTTGGATAGTCCAGCATTGGGACTATCGTTTTGGATAGTCCGGCATAGGGACTACCGTTTTAGATAGTCCGGCACAAGGACTATCGTTTTGGATAGTCCTGCATGGGGACTATAGTTTTGGATAGTCAGGCATAGGGACTATCGTTTTGGATAGTCAGGCACGGGGACTATCGTTTTGGATATTCCGGCATGGGAACTATATTTTTGGATAGTCCGGCATTGGGACTATCGTTTTGGATAGTCCGGCATTGGGACGATCGTTTTGGATAGTCCGGGATGGGGACTATCGTTTTGGATAGTCCGACATGAAGACTATCGTTTTGGATAGTCCGGCATGGGGACTATCGTTTTGGATAGTCCGGCATTGGGACTATCATTTTGGATAGTCCGGCATGTTGACTATCGTTTTGGATAGTCCGGCATGGGGACTATCGTTTTGGATAGTCCGGCATGGAGACTATCGTTTTGGATAGTCCGACATGGGGACTATCGTTTTAGATAGTCCGGCATGGGGACTATCGTTTTCGATAGTTCGGCATGGGCACTATCGTTTTGGATAGTCGGGTATGGGGACTATCGTTTTGGATAGTCCGGCATGGGGACTATCGTTTTGGATAGTCCGGCATTGGGACTATCGTTTTGGATTGTCCGGCATGGCGACTTTCAATTTGGATAGTCCGGCATGGGGACTATCGTTTTGGATAGTCCGGCATGGGGACTACCGTTTTGGATAGTCCGGCATGGGGACTATCGTTTTGGATAGTCCGACATGAAGACTATCGTTTTGGATATAATCCGGCATTGGGACTATCGATTTTGATAGTTCGGCATGGGGACTATCGTTTTGGATAGTCTGACATGGGGTTTATCCTTTTGGATAGTCCGGCAGGGGAACTATCGTTTTGGATAGTCCGGCATTAGGACTATCGTTTTGGATAGTCCGGCATTCGGACGATCGTTTTGGATAGTCCGGCATGGGGACTATCGTTTCTGATAGTCCGACATGAAGACTATCGTTTTGGATAGTCAGGCATGGGGACTATCGTTTTGGATAGTCCGGCATGGGGACTATCGTTTTGGATAGTCCGGCATGGGGACTATCGTTTTGGATAGTCCGGCATGGGGACTATCGTTTTGGATAGTCCGGCATTGGGACTATCGTTTTGGATAGTCCCGCATGGGGACTATCGTTTTGGATAGTCCGGCATGGGGACTATCGTTTTGGATAGTCCGACATGGGGACTATCGTTTTGGATAGTCCGACATGGGACTAACGTTTTAGATTGTCCACCATGGGGACTATCGTTTTGGATAGTCTGGCGGGAGAAATATCGTTTTGGATAGTCCGGCATCGGGACTATCGTTTTGGATAGTCCGACATTAGGACTATCGTTTTGGATAGTCCGGCATTGGGACTATCGTTTTGGATAGTCCGGCATGTTGACTATCGTTTTGGATAGTCCGGCATGGGGACTGTCGTTTTGGAGAGTCCGGCATGGGGACTATCGTTTTGGATAGTCCGACATGGGGACTATCGTTTTAGATAGTCCGGCACATGGACTATCGTTTTGGATAGTCCGGCATGGGCACTATCGTTTTGGATAGTCGGGTATGGGGACTATCGTTTTGGATAGTCCGGCATGGGGACTATCGTTTTGGATAGTCCGGCATTGGGACTATCGTTTTGGATTGTCCGGCATGGCGACTTTCGTTTTGGATAGTCCGGCATGGGGACTATCGTTTTGAATAGTCCGGCATGGGGACTACCGTTTTGGATAGTCCGGCATGGGGACTATCGTTTTGGATAGTCCGGCATTGGGACGATCGTTTTGGATAGTCCGGCATGGGGACTATCGTTTTGGATAGTCCGACATGAAGACTATCGTTTTGGATAGTCCGGCATTGGGACTATTGTTTTATATAGTCCGGCATAGGGACTATCGTTTTGGATAGTCCGGCATGGGGACTATCGTTTTAGATAGTCCGGCATGGGGACTATCGTTTTGGATAGTCCAGCATTGGGACTATCGTTTTTGATAGTCCGGCATGGGGACTATCGTTTTGGATAGTCTGACATGGGGTTTATCCTTTTGGATAGTCCGGCAGGGGAACTATATTTTTGGATAGTCCGGCATTGGGACTATCGTTTTGGATAGTCCGGCATTGGGACGATCGTTTTGGATAGTCCGGCATGGGGACTATCGTTTTGGATAGTCCGACATGAAGACTATCGTTTTGGATAGTCCGGCATTGGGACTATCGTTTTATATAGTCCGGCATGGGGACTATCGTTTTGGATAGTCCGGCATGGGGACTATCGTTTTGGATAGGCCGGCATGGGGACTATCGTTTTGGATAGTCCGGCATTGGGACTATCGTTTTGGATAGTCCGGCATAAGGACTATCCTTTTGGATAGTCCAGCATTGGGACTATCGTTTTGGATAGTTCGGCATGGGGACTACCGTTTTGGATAGTCCGGCACAAGGACTATCGTTTTAAATAGTCCTGCATGGGGCTATCGTTTTGGATAGTCAGGCATGGGGACTATCGTTTTGGATAGTCAGGCATGGGGACTATCGTTTTGGATAGTCCGGCAAGGGGACTATCGTTTTGGATAGTCTGGCATGGGGACTATCGTTTTGGATAGTCCGACATGGGTACTATCATTTTGGATAGTCCGGCATTGGGACTATGGTTTTGGATAGTCCGGCATGGGGACTATATTTTTGGATAGTCCGGCAAGGGGACTATCGTTTTGGATAGTACGGCATGGGGAGTATCGATTTGGATAATCCGGCATGGGGACTATCGTTTTGGATAGCTTAGCATGGGGACTATCGTTTTGGATAGTCCGGCATGGGGACTATCGTTTTGGATAGTCCGGCATGGGACTATCGTTGTGGATAGTCCAGCATGGGGACTATTGTTTTGGATAGTCCGGCATGGGGACTATCGTTTTGGATAGTCCGGCATTTGGACTATCGTTTTGGATTGTCCGGCATGGGGACTTTCGTTTTGGATAGGCCGGCATGGGGACTATAGTTTTGGATAGTCCGGCATGGGGACTATCGTTTTGGATAGTCCGGCAAGGGGACTATCGTTTTAGATAGTCCGGCAAGGGGACTATCGTTTTAGATAGTCCGGCATTGGGTCTATCGTTTTATATATTCCGGCATGGGGACTATCGTTTTGGATAGTCCGGCATGGGGACTATCGTTTTGGATAGTCCGGCATTGGGACTATCGTTTTTGATAGTCCGGCATGGGGACTATCGTTTTGGATAGTCTGACATGGGGACTATCGTTTTGGATAGTCTGGCAGAGGGACTATCGCTTTGGATAGTCCGGCATTGGGACTATCGTTTTGGATAGTCCGGCATTGGGACGATCGTTTTGGATAGTCCGGGATGGGGACTATAGTTTTGGATAGTCCGACATGAAGACTATCGTTTTGGATAGTCCGGCATTGGGACTATTGTTTTATAAAGTCCGGCATGGGGACTATCGTTTTGGATAGTCCGGCATGGGGACTATCGTTTTGGATAGTCCGCATGGAGACTGTCGTTTTGAATAGTCCGGCATTGGGACTATCGTTTTGGATAGTCCGGCATAAGGACTATCGTTTTGGATAGTCCAGCATTGGGACTATCGTTTTGGATAGTCCGGCATGGGGACTACCGTTTTGGATAGTCCGGCAAGGGGACTACCGTTTTGGATAGTCCGGCACAAGGACTATCGTTTTGGATAGTCCTGCATGGGGACTATCGTTTTGGATAGTCAGGCATAGGGACTATCGTTTTGGATAGTCAGGCACGGGGACTATCGTTTTGGATATTCCGGCATGGGAACTATATTTTTGGATAGTCCGGCATTGGGACTATCGTTTTGGATAGTCCGGCATTGGGACGATCGTTTTGGATAGTCCGGCATGGGGACTATCGTTTTGGATAGTCCGACATGAAGACTATCGTTTTGGATAGTCCGGCATTGGGACTATCGTTTTATATAGTCCGGCATGGGGACTATCGTTTTGGATAGTCCGGCATGGGGACTATCGTTTTGGATAGGCCGGCATGGGGACTATCGTTTTGGATAGTCCGGCATTGGGACTATCGTTTTGGATAGTCCGGCATAAGGACTATCCTTTTGGATAGTCCAGCATTGGGACTATCGTTTTGGATAGTCCGGCATGGGGACTACCGTTTTGGATAGTCCGGCACAAGGACTATCGTTTTGGATAGTCAGGCATGGGGACTATCGTTTTGGATAGTCAGGCATGGGGACTATCGTTTTGGATAGTCCGGCATGGGGACTATCGTTTTGGATAGTCCGGCATGGGGACTATCGTTTTGGATAGTCCGGCATGGGGACTATCGTTTTGGATAGTCCGGCATTGGGACTATGGTTTTGGATAGTCCGGCATGGGGACTATCGTTTTGGATAGTCCGGCAAGGGGACTATCGTTTTGGATAGTCCGGCATGGGGAGTATCGATTTGGATAGTCCGGCATGGGGACTATCGTTTTGGATAGCTTAGCATGGGGACTATCGTTTTGGATAGTCCGGCATGGGGACTATCGTTTTGGATAGTCCGGCATGGGACTATCGTTGTGGATAGTCCAGCATGGGGACTATTGTTTTGGATAGTCCGGCATGGGGACTATCGTTTTGGATAGTCCGGCATTTGGACTATCGTTTTGGATTGTCCGGCATGGGGACTTTCGTTTTGGATAGTCCGGCATGGGGACTATAGTTTTGGATAGTCCGGCATGGGGACTATCGTTTTGGATAGTCCGGCATGGGGACTATCGTTTTGAATAGTCCGGCATTAAGACGATCGTTTTGGATAGTCCGTCATGGGGACTATCGTTTTGGATAGTCCGACATGAAGACTATCGTTTTAGATAGTCCGGCATTGGGTCTATCGTTTTATATAGTCCGGCATGGGGACTATCGTTTTGGATAGTCCGGCATGGGGACTATCGTTTTGGATAGTCAGGCATGGGGACTATCGTTTTGGATATTCCGGCATTGGGACTATCGTTTTGGATAGTCCGGCATGGGGACTATCGTTTTGGATAGTCTGACATGGGGACTATCGTTTTGGATAGTCTGGCAGAGGGACTATCGCTTTGGATAGTCCGGCATTGGGACTATCGTTTTGGATAGTCCATCATTGGGACGATCGTTTTAAATAGTCCGGGATGGGGACTATAGTTTTGGATAGTCCGACATGAAGACTATCGTTTTGGATAGTCCGGCATTGGGACTATTGTTTTATAAAGTCCGGCATGGGGACTATCGTTTTGGATAGTCCGGCATTGGGACTATCGTTTCTGATAGTCCGACATGAAGACTATCGTTTTGGATAGTCAGGCATGGGGACTATCGTTTTGGATAGTCCGGCATGGGGACTATCGTTTTGGATAGTCCGGCATGGGGACTATCGTTTTGGATAGTCCGGCATGGGGACTATCGTTTTGGATAGTCCGGCATTGGGACTATCGTTTTGGATAGTCCGGCATGGGGACTATCGTTTTGGATAGTCCCGCATGGGGACTATCGTTTTGGATAGTCCGGCATGGGGACTATCGTTTTGGATAGTCCGACATGGGGACTATCGTTTTGGATAGTCCGACATGGGGACTATCGTTTTGGATAGTCCGACATGGGGACTATCGTTTTAGATTGTCCACCATGGGGACTATCGTTTTGGATAGTCTGGCTGGAGAACTATCGTTTTGGATAGTCCGGCATCGGGACTATCGTTTTGGATAGTCCGACATTAGGACTATCGTTTTGGATAGTCCGGCATTGGGACTATCGTTTTGGATAGTCCGGCATGTTGACTATCGTTTTGGATAGTCCGGCATGGGGACTGTCGTTTTGGAGAGTCCGGCATGGGGACTATCGTTTTGGATAGTCCGACATGGGGACTATCGTTTTAGATAGTCCGGCACATGGACTATCGTTTTGGATAGTCCGGCATGGGCACTATCGTTTTGGATAGTCGGGTATGGGGACTATCGTTTTGGATAGTCCGGCATGGGGACTATCGTTTTGGATAGTCCGGCATGGGGACTACCGTTTTGGATAGTCCGGCATGGGGACTATCGTTTTGGATAGTCCGGCATTGGGACGATCGTTTTGGATAGTCCGGCATGGGGACTATCGTTTTGGATAGTCCGACATGAAGACTATCGTTTTGGATAGTCCGGCATTGGGACTATTGTTTTATATAGTCCGGCATAGGGACTATCGTTTTGGATAGTCCGGCATGGGGACTATCGTTTTAGATAGTCCGGCATGGGGACTATCGTTTTGGATAGTCCAGCATTGGGACTATCGTTTTTGATAGTCCGGCATGGGGACTATCGTTTTGGATAGTCTGACATGGGGTTTATCCTTTTGGATAGTCCGGCAGGGGAACTATATTTTTGGATAGTCCGGCATTGGGACTATCGTTTTGGATAGTCCGGCATTGGGACGATCGTTTTGGATAGTCCGGCATGGGGACTATCGTTTTGGATAGTCCGACATGAAGACTATCGTTTTGGATAGTCCGGCATTGGGACTATCGTTTTATATAGTCCGGCATGGGGACTATCGTTTTGGATAGTCCGGCATGGGGACTATCGTTTTGGATAGGCCGGCATGGGGACTATCGTTTTGGATAGTCCGGCATTGGGACTATCGTTTTGGATAGTCCGGCATAAGGACTATCCTTTTGGATAGTCCAGCATTGGGACTATCGTTTTGGATAGTCCGGCATGGGGACTACCGTTTTGGATAGTCCGGCATAAGGACTATCGTTTTAAATAGTCCTGCATGGGGACTATCGTTTTGGATAGTCAGGCATGGGGACTATCGTTTTGGATAGTCAGGCATGGGGACTATCGTTTTGGATAGTCCGGCATGGGGACTATCGTTTTGGATAGTCTGGCATGGGGACTATCGTTTTGGATAGTCCGACATGGGTACTATCATTTTGGATAGTCCGGCATTGGGACTATGGTTTTGGATAGTCCGGCATGGGGACTATCGTTTTGGATAGTCCGGCAAGGGGACTATCGTTTTGGATAGTCCGGCATGGGGAGTATCGATTTGGATAATCCGGCATGGGGACTATCGTTTTGGATAGCTTAGCATGGGGACTATCGTTTTGGATAGTCCGGCATGGGGACTATCGTTTTGGATAGTCCGGCATTGGACTATCGTTGTGGATAGTCCAGCATGGGGACTATTGTTTTGGATAGTCCGGCATGGGGACTATCGTTTTGGATAGTCCGGCATTTGGACTATCGTTTTGGATTGTCCGGCATGGGGACTTTCGTTTTGGATAGGCCGGCATTGGGTCTATCGTTTTATATATTCCGGCATGGGGACTATCGTTTTGGATAGTCCGGCATGGGGACTATCGTTTTGGATAGTCCGGCATTGGGACTATCGTTTTTGATAGTCCGGCATGGGGACTATCGTTTTGGATAGTCTGGCAGAGGGACTATCGCTTTGGATAGTCCGGCATTGGGACTATCGTTTTGGATAGTCCGGCATTGGGACGATCGTTTTGGATAGTCCGGGATGGGGACTATAGTTTTGGATAGTCCGACATGAAGACTATCGTTTTGGATAGTCCGGCATTGGGACTATTGTTTTATAAAGTCCGGCATGGGGACTATCGTTTTGGATAGTCCGGCATGGGGACTATCGTTTTGGATAGTCCGCATGGAGACTATCGTTTTAGATGGTCCGGCATTGGAACTATCGTTTTGGATAGTCCGGCATAAGGACTATCGTTTTGGATAGTCCAGCATTGGGACTATCATTTTGGATAGTCCGGCATGGGGACTACCGTTTTGGATAGTCCAGCACAAGGACTATCGTTTTGGATAGTCCTGCATGGGGACTATCGTTTTGGATAGTCAGGCATAGGGACTATCGTTTTGGATAGTCAGGCACGGGGACTATCGTTTTGGATATTCCGGCATGGGAACTATATTTTTGGATAGTCCGGCATTGGGACTATCGTTTTATATAGTCCGGCATGGGGACTATCGTTTTGGATAGTCCGGCATGGGGACTATCGTTTTGGATAGGCCGGCATGGGGACTATCGTTTTGGATAGTCCGGCATTGGGACTATCGTTTTGGATAGTCCGGCATAAGGACTATCCTTTTGGATAGTCCAGCATTGGGACTATCGTTTTGGATAGTCCGGCATGGGGACTACCGTTTTGGATAGTCCGGCACAAGGACTATCGTTTTGGATAGTCCTGCATGGGGACTATCGTTTTGGATAGTCAGGCATGGGGACTATCGTTTTGGATAGTCCGGCATGGGGACTATCGTTTTGGATAGTCCGGCATGGGGACTATCGTTTTGGATAGTCCGGCATGGGGACTATCGTTTTGGATAGTCCGGCATTGGGACTATCGTTTTGGATAGTCCGCATGGGGAATACTGTTTTGGATAGTCCGGCACAAGGACTATCGTTTTGGATAGTCCTGCATGGGGACTATCGTTTTGGATAGTCAGGCATGGGGACTATCGTTTTGGATAGTCAGGCATGGGGACTATCGTTTTGGATAGTCCGGCATGGGGACTATCGTTTTGGATAGTCTGGCATGGGGACTATCGTTTTGGATAGTCCGACATGGGGACTATCATTTTGGATAGTCCGGCATTGGGACTATGGTTTTGGATAGTCCGGCATGGGGACTATCGTTTTGGATAGTCCGGCAAGGGGACTATCGTTTTGGATAGTCCGGCATGGGGAGTATCGATTTGGATAATCCGGCATGGGGACTATCGTTTTGGATAGCTTAGCATGGGGACTATCGTTTTGGATAGTCCGGCATGGGGACTATCGTTTTGGATAGTCCGGCATGGGACTATCGTTGTGGATAGTCCAGCATGGGGACTATTGTTTTGGATAGTCTGGTATGGGGACTATCGTTTTGGATAGTCCGGCATTTGGACTATCGTTTTGGATTGTCCGGCATGGGGACTTTCGTTTTGGATAGTCCGGCATGGGGACTATAGTTTTGGATAGTCCGGCATGGGGACTATCGTTTTGGATAGTCCGGCATGGGGACTATCGTTTTGAATAGTCCGGCATTAAGACGATCGTTTTGGATAGTCCGTCATGGGAACTATCGTTTTGGATAGTCCGACATGAAGACTATCGTTTTAGATAGTCCGGCATTAGTAGTGGCAAAGTAGGGCTGCTGGCTCAGGTCAATGACCCCTGAGGAATGCTGACGTCACCAAGGTCACTGACGTCACGAATGACGTCATCGGTGATGTCATCTATGACGTCATATCTATGACGTCATAGGTATGACGTAATAGAAATGACGTCATGACGACGTCATCACCGCTGACGTCACCATAATGACGTCATTGACGTAATTAAGGTCAAGGTCACGCGGAAAGACAAAAAAATTTTTCTTTGCACTCTTGTGGTTCCTAGTATTCGGCTGTGGAGTGAAAATCCACGAGAAACCACAAAAGTGCAAAGAAAAATCTATTTTCCCAGCGACCAGACCGAAAAACCTACCAAATGTGACGTAAGGCATTCCTCAGAGGCCATTGACCTGAACCCTAGCAACCCCACTCTTAAAACTAAAAAAATAAATAATTTTTATTTCCACTTACCCACTGGAGAAACCCGAAGCCCAACTGGAAACAAAATTGCGAACAGCCGACGGTGGTGGTGTCATCACCGCGCGGGAGCCGGACGCCGACTGACCGGACAGCACCGCGCCGTCCGGGTACCAGACCGCGTGGTGGGGGTAAAGTGGTCAGATGCGAAAAAATAAAAAAAAATTATTTTTTTTCCAACAACTCATTCGAGTTTGTACTTGTTGGAAACATTATGAAAAAAAAAATAATATTATTTTTTCTCAGATGAACTTGGGACTTGTAAAATTTTGAGCTATATGAAAAAAAAATAATTTTTTTCTAATTGTTTTCTTAGGTGACCTTGGGACTTGTAAAATTTTGAACCATATGAAAATAAAAAAAAAAATAATTTTTTTCGCGATTTTTAGTTTCGCTTAAAACTTGTGAAATATGTAAGTTTTAGCCAAATATTTCATTTAGAACTCCAGTTATGTAAATTGAGCGGAAAAAGTGTGATGTGCACACTGCAAGAGTTGAATAGCGACTGACCAAGTCACTCCGTGCATCCTAGGTACCCAGTTATGTGGTGGGGGTTAAGTGATCAGATTGAAGAAAAAAAAATTTTTTATTCTTCATCCATATTCTTCAACATGTTGAAACCTGTTCAAGGTCAACCATTTGAAGTTTTAAAAAAAAATTTAAATTTTTATTTACAAAAATCCGCCTTCATCCTCATATGAGCTGGATGGACTTGTGCTTGTTGTTGTTGAAGTGCTACTTTCACAGCAACAAGTTTCTTCTTCTGTATTGTGGACCACTCCTTCGGGTATATCCATACTGTCGATGGTTGGACAGTCGTATTCCAAATCCATTTTAATTACCATTCCTGGATGTTGAAGTAATAACATGTGCAGTTTTTGATAAATTTCTTTCAGGTGTTCAAGGTTGTCAACAAGTAATTCCCACTTCATTGTACCGTGTAACCGCTAGCGTAGCTGAGCCGGAAATGAAGTCAGACTTGCATGTAGGATTGCTCTTTTGGAATTGTGGTGGTGGTAGGGGTTTGGTTTCTTAGAGGAAAATTAATTCTGTTTCATGATACAACCAGACAGGTTGAGACATGTTCAAGGTCAACCATTTGGAGTTTTAAAAAAGAAAATTTTATTTAAAGAGTAGCGTTGAAAACTGGCAAGTTGGCTCCCTTGTCAGCACACTCCGTGCACCTTAGACAGTATATGACTGCGTAGACCAAGTAGACGAAGACTGCAATGAGTAAGGCCAGAAGCATGACAAGATCCAATTTTAAAATTTTTTGTGTTAGGATGGTATCCTTCCTGATCTGCCTTTCTTCAATTCTCCTTTCCATCAACTCCACTAGATCCAAATGCTGGCATCTCCTTCTCTGTCCTCCTGCTACATCAGCCTCATATATTGGTGGTGGGACATCCATGTTTGCAGCTTGAAAGATCAAGATGTAATGAAACACATTGGTGTTGTTTCTCAGGTCTCCAAGAGGAAAAATGGTGGGGGAAGTTTCAAGGTTAACCATTAGGAAATAAAAAAAATGTTTAAATTTGTGGTTACGTTTACACCTGTACATGTTAGAACCTGTTCAAGGTCATCCAATTTGTGTTTTAAAAAATCCTATCTTGCTACAAAACTGTAGCAAGATAGGTTTTTTTATTTTTTTATTCTTTTATTACAATACAATAATAAGCATATTGAAGTAAAGTAAGGAAACAAAATATAAATATTAGTCAGGAGAAATATTCCAAGTTTGGACTGGCTTGAGTCTTCATGGACGATCTGGAGGAGTAGGCCGAGGAAGTTGATGATGATGGTGACCTTGGCGGCTCGTCATCCCTGAAGCCATGGGTGCATTTTGTGTTGCATGCAAAAATTTGCATGTTTAGTTGGTATCGGCTCGTCATCCCTGAAGCCATGGGTGCATTTTGTGTTGCATGCAAAAATTTGCATGTTTAGTTGGTATCCCTGTTCGATTAGTGATTTAAATTCTTCAACAATTTCGTTTAATTCTTGCAGATTTCTTACAAATACTTCTTCATAATTTGCGCATTTTACAGTGAGAGCCATCTTGATGTTTTCCGTGTGATGTCCAAAGGCGGAATGAATATTAGCATGGTTGTTTGAAGGTAGTATGAAATAGTGGTGGGGGAAGGACTTTATATGCTGTCTGATGGGAGGTGGTTAAATTTTTTCCAACTAAACATATTGATTGAACAAATTGTGCAAAGTTCTTTGGGTGTTTCGTAACTCATAACTGGAGCTACATGGCCTAATTGTAAACATCCATCATCTTGTAGGAATTGTGCTGGGTTAGATACAGCAGCCCTTCCACAATTTTGACAAAATTTTGTACCATCACCAAACTTGTACCACCCAAAAGTGTTGTAACCTCTGTTGTCTAGCTTGTACTGTTTGATAAAAATTTTAATTTGCTGAGGAGCGTTGGAACGTAAAGTATGGCTAAATAGCTGTTGATCTTGAATAATTTTTCTTACACAAAGCTCAAATAGGGTGCTCATGGTTTGACAGTTGCAATTAAACTGGACTTCTTTGCAGTCTGTATGCTGGTAACCCAAAATCGGTGGGGGGAAAAACACACACACACACACACACACACACACACACACACACACACACACACACACACACACACACACACACACACACACACACACACACACACACACACATACACACATTGCTGTTTGAAAAATATTTTTATTTTGTTTAATTTATGCAAAGGTCAAAGGTCAAGGTCACCCCAGAGCTTTTTAAAAAAAGGCAACATATCAATATGTGAAACCTTTTGTTATTTGTTTCACATATTGATATATTGCCTTTTTTATTTTTTTATTTTTTTTGTTTTTTTGGTAATGTTTATTTAATACAGTACAAACAAGATTACATGAGAAAAATTATATAGTGAATACAAACAGATACAAGAAAAATTTAAATTTTATTTAACACTGCTGCTTCTCGGCCATGTGGATGGTCAGCTCGGTGGAGTTGCTGCCGCTGGATCCGTGGGACACCAAGTAGAGGCATCCCGGTTGAATGGAGCGCAGGTCTTCGTTTTGTAGCAGATGGACGAATCTTTTTGGCAAATAAATTTGAAATTTTGCTTCATCTCCCGGTGTATATGGAGCTTCGCTCAAGCTGCAGCAGATTGCCTCGCCGACTGTAGTTTCCATCTTCTTCATAGCATGTATGATGTAATGTTTTTCATCTTTCAGCTCTGAACATTTTTTTACCGGCAAAATTGTAGACTTGGAGTGGGCGTTGAATTGTTCCACCAAAGACTGCAGAAACTGGTTGGATGCCATGGTTGTTCTAGAGGTCCTCGCTGTCTTCTAGCTCTGAGATGTTGTCGTCTCGGAGTCTCGAGTAATACTCGTGCCAAGTCTCGGTCTGCTCCTCGCTTTTATAATCGACGTTACCCCCCACCACCACCACCGATTTCTCCATCTTGCAGGTAAGTAGCTAATTTTAAAGCGTTTTTTAATGCACAGTGCCTGTCCCTTTCATGTTCTACGCTTTGTGTGCAAATACAAACGTTTTCAGAAATAAATTTAAAATTTTTATCAATTTGCACGTCTTTGACTGGATTTGATGTATATTGTTTCTATCCATCTTTTCTTTTCAAGTCCCTTTGTGTAAATATTAGTAAATTTATTTGAAAATTGATGCATAATATGATACAAGTCTGAATAACTGGTAAAACCGTCATACCAATCGATGTGATGAAAATATTTCCAAGTCCATCGGTTTGTTGTTGCGGCTTTGGTGGTTAGTGAAGAAAAAAGAGCATGGTGGTTTGAATAAAAATGTATAAGGAATATTTTTATTTATATCATAAAAATACTAGTTCTTTAATAATGAACCG
Organism: Neoaliturus tenellus; assembly: GCA_030545055.2. Taxonomy (NCBI): domain Eukaryota; kingdom Metazoa; phylum Arthropoda; class Insecta; order Hemiptera; family Cicadellidae; genus Neoaliturus; species Neoaliturus tenellus. Next base: position 100,024,895 of record CM061537.1, read on the forward strand.
ATCATCGTTACCACGAAACGCCTGAAATTCAATAATACCTGGTTTGGACTTGATTTCTTCTTCCATGTCCATTTGAAAGGTCACCAGTCTATCCATCACGGTGTCGGAAGGTCAACTGTTTTCCACACCACGGTAGGCACGTATTTATGCCAGGCCGTACAGTTAAAGGCGCGTTGGTGTATATTTAACGTGGGCACCATCCCCGGTAGGCCTAACCCCACAAAATTTTGAATTTTTTATTGAAAAATTTGCCAATTCAAGTGTAAAGTGTTGTGAAAAATATTAAAATTTTATTTAACTTTCCATCTGGTCATTTTTGTTGTAGTCATTTTCATCACTTTGATCCTTTTCATCACTAAAATGTGTTTCTTCATCCGATTTTACAAAATTATTTTTTTCTTGCACATATTGTTCCAATTGTCTCCACATTTGAACTTCATGAGGAATTCTGTTGAATATTGAAGTGTCCACAGGTCCATACAAAATTGGTGCGTCCGGTTGTTTGTCCAAAGTGTCTGTTAAATAATCTTTAATAATTGAACTGGAAAATACTAGTTGTCTTAAATATCTTGTTATGGGTTCCGTTGCACATGTCAAAAATAAAAAATTCTTCTCTGTTAAGTTGAATTTTTATGTCATGTTTGGTTGTATCTCTGAATCTCATTTGATGTTCACCTCGGTGTTTAATAATATCAATTTCCAAGTCTGAATCCAATAGTCCTACTTTTGTTTTTCTGCCAAACATGTTGCTATTAAAGTAACATTTCCAATAAATGGAGGTGTTTCATAAAAGATTCCCAAGCATTGGCTGTAAACAAAATCATTTTTGTTCCATGAGTTAAAATTACTGTAGGTGAATAGTCGGTTGATTTCATTACTCCAATTAAAACACTTTTATCCAAACTTGAAGAGATTGGATAAAAAATTCTTAAAAATACTTCCATCAAAATATTTGGTGAAATATTATCTTCCACATTTCTTTTCCTCTTGGACAAATATTTTTTCTTTTTACCTTTTTCTTCTTCTTGATCTGCACCGTGTTGCTGTCCATTCATGTCCAAAAATTCTGAAATTTCTTTTTCTATATCGCATTCGGTTGTACCACTTGTAGAAGCCATATTGAAGATGATGCTACCCATTACGATGTCAGGCAACAAACTGATCAGGAGCGACCTGCGCGCTCCCCCTTTTATAATCGCGCCCGTGATTGAAATTTTACAAAAACGAGTTTTTATAAAACATTTTTAACAATTCCTGTCAAAGGTGTGTAAGTGACAATTTTATCATGTAAAATTAAACAATATGCAGTTGTATTTGCAGGTATAGGGATCGTTGAATTCCATTTCTATCTTTATGTCAACACTTGATGATTTTACTGATTCATTTTGTTTAGAACAATCAATTACAACTATTGTGTAAACCATCTAAGTATTCTTCTGGTGATAATAAAGGTGTATTTGTTTTACCGTAATATGAATTTTGGAATCTCGCATACATATCGTATAATATACTGTACTTTTTATTAGCGAATGACACATTTAAATTGTCGTAGGGGAAAAACTGTGAATTCAAATAAACTTTAATATTTTTTAAGTTTGCAATGATCAAATTTGCCTGCATGTTTTGTGATACTGTCTCTCCTACCTGTTTGTAAAACCAAATATAATATACCTGGCTCGTTCTACGTAATTAGATGTTTTAACAGTCCAAGTGTGTCGATCCGTAGCAGGTAAACTGGGATGTTCATGAATTCCCAACTTCTAAAAGGAATTACAATATCACGATCAGCCTTTAATTTCCTTAATAGTAGCATTCTATGCTCGTCAGCTAATTTAACATGTGGAACTCTCCATACAATTTTGTCTAATGTTAATTTCCATTCTAAAGTTGCATCTGTTGTACCGTCTGGAGCTTTAATAATGTCTTTATCGTTAGAAGATCTCAACAAAACTAATTCTTGTTTAAACATTTAATATTATTTTTCTATAATCTTCAGCAAATCCAAGCAACAAACGTAATGGAATATGAAAATCAAAATATCCCTTTGTATTCGGAGTGATTGTGTCATGTTCAGGTAAAACCCATCCGGCAGGTTGAAGTAAATTGGTTTCATTAGGTGATATAGATGTTATCCCTTTTAAAGTTGTTGCAAATACCTACTTTTTTAGTGGAATCAACTGTTACAACCTGATATTTCATATCTAATTTCATCAAACAGGAAAGCCATAGGATTATTTATAAATGGAACTGTTGTACCAGTAGTAGAACCATCCTTTTTAGTAACTTTTCCTTCGATATACAAGTAACTTTCACATGGTAGTGTGTAAATGTCCTGATGTTGTATAGGAATACGAATTTCGTCGTTATTGTTCAATTTTGATGAAGTGTAAGGGTTGTGGGTGTGATATTCTTTTTCCCATAGGGTTTCGTCGAATGTCGGACCCTGCGCTATATCCAGTATATCCATAATCGGTTAATTTTAAACCAATCTTTTCTAAGAAACGAATGTTCTCGCGTGTTAACTCCTCCACAGCTGAAGAGCTACTAATACGGTTTCCCGTAGGTTGTCCACTTTTAAATGATAAACCCATGATTTTTGTATTAAAGTGTCGATTTTAAATGTAATCTAACTGTAATTGGCTCTTCTCGGAAATCTATCAAGTTACCGTCTTGATCCAATACGTTCAACACGATGTCTGAAATGAAAGTGGTGTTCAACGGCAGATATACTAGGTTTTGTGGCTTTTCAACAATTTTAAATCCTGGAGGTACACTCGGGTAAAAAGTATGTATTATATGGGTATTTGCTCCATCTCTGTAAGCTCCCTGTATAATGTTACAAGTTATATCTATACTATTGACTTTTAATATTGTTACAGTTTGTTTACCGGAATGTGTTTGATTTGGTTCTAAAATTGGCCCATCTTTGGGAAATCCTAACAATTCACCGATTGAGTGTTCCTGAGTAAAATCTATATAATATTTGGAGTTAATTTCAGCTTTCATTGTATTGTTATTACCTTTTAATGTTATATTGTCTTTTCCCATTTTATTTTGCAAAAACTTCATTAATATGATCAATTTCATAAGAACCTGTGGGTAAACTGCAAACTTCTAAGTCTGTAAACTTCCCACTGGCATCTTTTCCTTTATAATAATGCAATAAGTTATTTTTATCTTCCGTAACATTGGGAATAGAGTTGTAAGTTGTAAAATCCAACAGTGCCGCTTCCCAAAATCTTCCTTCTTGCAAGCGGTAACGCTGGAAAAAAGGATACTTCGCAAAGTGGACGATTTTCCTGTTAATGATAACCGTATAGGATGACATGTCAATGGTGACTGATACTTTTAGCTAGGAATTCCAAACATAAATGGCCACATATTAATGTGTTATCAGGTTGTTCTCTTTTATAGTTGTAATATATGTTTTTAGCAGATTTAAAGTAATGCTCGAGTTCTTTAGGTGGTGGTAAATTGCCAAAACTATCAAAGTAATTAAATATTATCACCTAATTTCTTATAACAAACCCAATGAGTGCCAGGACCTTCAGAATTGTCTAAATTTACAATACCGGTTTCGTTTTTCCACATTTTAACTGGTAAAGCATCTTTCATAAAGACACCGCGAAAAAAAGGTATTTTTAAACATGAAATGTATTTAAATAATTCGATATTTGTTAACGCTTTATGTGGTATTACTAATTGATTTCTTTTATTTTAATATGCACGATACGGTCTTAGGTATAGACCTGCCCCGTTTTTTACCATTGACCATACTGTTGGTTTTTTGCTACCCTTTCTGGTGGAACGTCGTTTTCTTCTAATATTCCCCCCATGTTTTGTCTTTGCCGATCTCCTTTTTACTTTTCTCCTACCTTTTTCCACCTCCTACCGCTGTTTTAGCCTTCATACCTGCTGTTACCGCTAAAGCTGCTGCTTTTTCTGCAATACTAGCGTCACTAGACTTTACTCGTTGCCAAGCTATATCCGCTAGCTTTTTATCAGCTATCGATCTATTTTTTGTATCGCTAAATGTGGAATATGCTATATCGTGTTCTTTACAAGCTTGATCTAACTTATTTATGCCTGGATCGCCTCTTTCCAGTCGTTTTTTCAATTTAGTTCCTGGTCCGCAATACTGATAACCTCCCGGTATGTGAAATTCGTATGGTAAAGCGTCTATTGCTCTATTTACGACAGATCCTACTGGAATTCGATTTAAGGCTTTACTTAACAGAGAAACCGCTGTAGATGTGATCCCACCCTCCTTTCCTCACAGTGTCTCGATATGGACTGATGTACCGGAACGCCATTATTGTCCTTTTATAATCGCAATGTTCAACTTATGTGTTACCTCTATGACGAGTTGGACATAAATGAAATCATTTATTGTGATCTTATATTAAATATCAATATCACCCCAATCTGATGATCTAAACTTTTGCGTATTAGGGTTAATAAAGTATTTATTAAAAATTTCCTTTTTAATCCAATTACCTCTCTCGGATTCAGACACCCAATTACCCCAATGTGTACGGGTTGCAATAATATTGAACATATCAAATAATGCATTTCCTAAAACTTTAATAAGAAAATTAACAGTAACAGCATTATCCCACATGTTGAGGGTCTTTAAGTTCTGTAATACGTTTATTATTACAAGTATATACTTTATTGTCCTTTAATGAAGTTGTTATAGCCTGTCCTACAGTTGCAGCATCATTTGGATCACTTCCTTGTTTTAAATTACCTATTTTCTTATCATCCGCATTAAAAATATCACCAGTTGGTTTATCTAATATCAAAGATTGACTAACTACAACACAATCGAAATCGTTGATACCAGGAGATACGTTACGTATTTTTTTTTTAAACCTACATATGTAAGGTTCATCATTATATGGATTAGAACATATAGTTTGTGCTACAACTGGAACATCAAAGAATTCTGTACCCATACCTATATATGATAATTTCTTTCCTTTACCATCCCAAGCATTATTCTTTTCTTCAAGTAATGTAAACTTTTCATTTCCCTGCACAAATACATCCCCTTTCCGCGATACTACTTGGTTTTGTTTTACAAATTCAGATGTTTCTTGTTTTAAGGTTTCCATCATTTGACCCACTGTTGCACCATCTGATGGCGCCGAACCATCTTTAACATTTGCTAAACAATTATTAAAACAATCTATAACCCCTACATCACGTATGATACAATGATCTTTAATATATTTTAGATTTACAGCATCGTTTTCAGTTTTTGGATAACCTATATCATTAATAACAAATTTATAAAAAGAAAATCCATCTTTTGTCTTTTCAGGTATCAAGGAATGTAAATAGCGTCTATTCACGCTGTCCTTTGCATCTTTAGGGTCATCTACGTTGGATATACGTTTATTGTTAGCACTATACGTTTTTCCATTGAAGTTTAACGTATTTTTTAATTCAGATGACAAATAACCTTTGTTTATCGCATCACCGTTTTCATTTGGTTTACCAATGTTGATAATTCTATGATTTTCTGCATCATATGTGTTATTGTGTAGTCTTAATGTTGGTGATATCTTTTCCTTTACTATTTTTAAATTTACGGCATCGTTTTCGTCCGTGGGATCTTTTATGTTTTTTAACCTTTTATTACTAATATCATAATCTCCTTCAGGTGTTTGTGGTAAACCAGCACCTCTTTTTAAGTTATTCGCGTAATATAATCCATCCGAGGAATACCGTCCGAACTTGTCGACACTCATGGTGCAACTGAATAGCATTTTAGGGAGTAATGCATTTTTATGAGATTACCCCTCGGTTTCTAAGTTCATCCACTAAAGCCACCCATTCGTTTTCCAATCCAGTATGACCCGCTTCTTTGGCTTCATGTATTAGTTTCATTCTATCCACCAATTTATTGATATTATTGTAATAAATTACGTTTGTATTGTATAGTTTCTTCATCAATCCTTTACCGGTGACTGATTTGCTTCTTTTTCTCGGTTCTGGGGAACTTAAATCTAAAGTGGATGCTACTAATCTTCTTTTTACAGGTTTTCTTCTTATAATAGGTATTAATTTGGAAACAAAATCTTTATATTTTACAGATTTATTCCTATATATGGGTGCTTCAGGTAAATAATTTCTTCTATATGCATTGGTTTGTTCCAAAATTTTGCTATACACTTCCAAATCATCATTTTTTACCAATGCTTTTAAAGGTTTATTTTGAAATAATAATTCAAATAGTCCCCTTGTTCCTTTATATATTTGATCACCTACGCGAATATTATCATGTTCATCGACATCCAATTTGCTATTACCAATCATTACACCTTCTTTGGACATTCTTGCTCCATAACTGTGGTATTTTTTAGTAGAATTAGTTCCAATTAACAGTTTTAACAAGTATTTCCTTCCTAAAGGTCCTTTTGTATGAATACTTTCACCCAATAAGCTTATGTTTGATGGTTCTCCTTCTGTTTTTTCTTCTTCACTCGCTATAGATACTACATCTTCTTCACTACCAGCATTTCTCTTTCTGCCGTTGTATCACTAAATATGGAGGCTTCCGGGTCGCCATCGCTAATATCTTCTGATATTACACTTTCCCTTTCATATTCTGTTATCGGAGCAATAATATCACCTTGAAAAGAAGGTTTAGTCAATTTTTTGTTCATTGTTTCAAAGGCTCTGTAATAGGTTTAAAAGTAGATTCAAGAAATTTGTCCCTTTCGCTGATACCTAACTTTAACGCTCTGTTTTTAGCCCGAATAGAATCACTAAGTGATTTAATTTCCTTTACTAACTTTTCTTGGTTAACCATGTTTGTAGCAAGACGTGCTGTACAAGAATGATTGTGTGATATAGTGGTTAGTGAATTAATATAAATTTATCGAAACCTATCCTGTATCGACCGTTATTTAGTGGTTGTTCCTTCATAATTTTCAAAAATCCATAATTTTCAGCCCAAGCCTTACCACATATGTCTTTAAACCGTTCATATGACATATCCGCATTGACATGATCGTAATATATGTGTTTTAGGTTAGTTTCATCCTGTTTGAATACAATTAACACATTTGCATTGTCTCTTATCAGTTGTTTTGGTATTTTACTATAAGTCTGGCCTATGTAAATGCTATCTATATTGTTATGTCGCCCCATAGCGAAATAACTCCTGATAGTGTTTTGGTTTTCACAGGATACATCATCAAATATAAAAACTGAAAATGGTTTAGCTTCATGCGGTTGCATTACACTTTCACTTGCATCAAACTTGTAATATTTCACTTCTGGCACATTATTAAATATTTTTTCTAATAATTGGTATTTGGGTTGTTGTAATGATTTGGAAAAGACATACAAGTTATTGAAACGCAATCCTTTTGGGTTGTAATCAAATTGAATACTACATTTGTTTTACCACAATTTGATGGACCGGTTACAAGACAACGCACCGTGTTTGGTAATAAAACACCATGTTTGCCAGTGTTTAATTCTGAATTGTCCACCGTGAGTTCATCAATATTATTAATAGGAAAACTATCCTTTTGCGGTATTATCTCCATCCTTTGTAAAGGTTCAACCTAAAATGATGCTCCATCATTATATAAGATCCTTTTTAGGTATCCAAGAATCTTCACTCTTATTAAATCCTAACCATCGCACTTTAACTTTATCTTTTTTCCGTTGTAACACCTTTTCAACGAGATATACATCACCTACTGTGGATTTTAACATTTCATGTCCATAAACCCTCCTTCGAGCAATTGTCCTTTATTATCTTTTAAAATGTAAGTTTCCGGCAGTGTAGGTTGTACCTTAAATACGGTAAAAACCTCATTTGTCCAATTTGGTAGATATCTTTTACTGAATACACCTTTGTATTTGCTTATTCGCACTTTATCACCAACGCTAAACGTTTTAGGCTTTAGTTTTTCAACTTTTGGTTTAGTATTCATTTTTATACGTTTTAATACGAGTTTTTCATTTTTACTAGTCACTTGGTTCGGTTTCATACCAATTGTTCTATGGAACTTGTTATTGTAATCTTTTATTAGTTTTGGTAACATATCAATCCATACGTGCGATCCTCTGTTTGAAACATCTTGTACATCGCACCTTTTAAAGTTCGATTAAATCTTTCTATGATTGATGCTTTTACCTCTGAATTAGTCGAATAGTGGTTTATGCCGTATTTTTTCATTAAATTTGAAAATTCTTTATTAAAATATTCTTTACCATCATCGGTTTGTAAATGTTTTATGGTATTTTTGTCTCTCTGTATCGCAGTTTCCATGGCTTTTGTTACACTCTTGCCGGTTTTATCTTTTAGCGGTAAAGCATCTGCCATCTTTGTAAAACAATTGATAATAGTCAATATATATTTAAATCCTTTATTTTGTTTGCTATAAGGAATCATTTCGATTAAATCAGCTTGATATAGATCATTCATTCCTTTTATAACAGTATTTCTTCGGGGAAATTTTCTTCTAGCCGGTTTATGAAGCTCATTAACAATTTTTTGTTTTAAATCCATAATTTTATCCTTCCTCTTCGGTAGATGAAGTAAAAATATTTTTTTTATTCTATTATACCCTTATTTAACTGGGTCAAGGTCATTCAAATTGATGTAAAAAAATGGGGAACACGGCGTTGGCTTGCCGTGTTCCCCATTTTTTTACGGAAGGAAAAGGAATTTAGGTCGTAGAGGGTCGAAGAGGGACGAAGAATAGGTTAGTCGTTGATAGGATTAAGAGAGTAGTGGCCAAAAGGAAGAGTGTTAATTTTATCATCCATGATATGCCTTTTGTCATCATTTGCCGATAGTGCTTTTTTTACTTCTGTAACACTGTATAGTTTGTGTTTTTCACTTCTTATGGCGTTGAATTTTGCTGTTAAGGTGGTGTCGTTAAATAAACAGTTTTTGTAATGTTCAAAGTTTATATTTTTCTTTAATAACCTGTCTTCACACCTTTTGCTTTCTTGGTGGTCGATGTTTCTTCTTGTTCTCCCTTATACACTTTGAAAGAATACAATTTTGACATTAGTGCAATAATTTCTTCCATGCTAGCTCCATTGCATTCGTCTTTAAATTTTCCAAGCACCTTTTTGTTTTCTTCATTGAAGTTTGGATGGTTTCTTGGGTAGTCGGAAAAATCAAAATCATTTTTGTGTATGAACGTTCGAAGATCTTCATACATATCTTGCGTCTTGATCCAATAAATTAGTGCGTCCGTATCCATGTAGGCTACTCCGATATTTTCTCGTCATAATATTGTACCATTTTGTTGTAATGAAATCATACATATGCGTTTTACTTATATCCAATATTGACATCCCTATGTACAACGGTCTACCCATAACAATCTTGGTTTTGTTCATGCTTACCGCTACTAAATTTTCATTAATTATCATAGTGGTTCCGAAATTTGGTTTTTGTACAAGTTTTTCTAATGCTCTTGGATCACTTACTAATTTTACAATTTTGTGTTTCCTCTTATTTTCTAAAGTTTTTCCAAAGATTGAGTTGTTCATCAGTTTATAAAAATCTTTTTCAAAAGCTGATGTGGCTGCTGCTCTCCTCACGGTGTTGGAGTCTATGTAGGGTTTCAAGTAACAAGATTGAGAAAATTGTAATACTCGGTGAATTTTTGTTATTTTCAGTCCTAACTCCAACGCTTGTTGTACAACCCAATAGTGCGCCACATAACGGTTTTTGTTGTTTAATGTCATCATTAATTTGGGCCATCTTCCTGTCGGTGATACTTCAGTTTTAGCCAACAGTGGCAAGTCGTAATGATGATCGTGTAGGTGTTCTGGATACTCGAAGTCGCAGTCGAAAATGTAGCCGGTCGGTCCATCTTGTGAGATCTGCATAATGTCCCCGATGCTGTCCGGGTCTACCCACTGGAAGTCGCCATACGGAAGGGGTTTGGATATCGCCCAACCGTATAAATTATTGGCATCAAAATATCCAAGAAAAATTGAATCTTTAGTCTCATCATAATTTGGTAGAAATTTATTGTTAGCTTTCACATGTCTTGTAACGGCCTGTGTTAATCCACCGCGTACACCTGATTCAATCATCAAAACCATATCGATGTCGTTTAGCAGTTCCAACTTGCACTCGGTAGATTTTAACATGGCCTGCCATGCTAAGCCGGGGGATGTAAACGAATGAAGGGGGTCCAGTCCATAGGCGTCAAAGCAAGTGTTCCTAAATTGTTCCATAACATCACACAATAGTGTTACATCCAATTTTACATAAAAATCTGAATATTCACCAAGATTTTGCATACCTAATTCATTCCAGACGTTACACGCATGATTATAATCTTCAATTGAAATTTCCGTGTCTGTCAGTTTACTTTTGAAAGCTTCAATGGGTGGTAGTCTGGTTTCTTCAAATTTTTCAATTCCTGTAATATAGTCATAAGGAAACACTCCTTTCTTAATGCTAAATCCAATTTGTCTGCAGGTACGATTTTCTTTGTTTCCTTTAAATCCTGTCGTCTTAAATTGTCAGTTAGTTTGGCAAGCTTGATGGCATAAACCTATATGAGTCAACAAATCTTAATTTTATTTTGCCAATTTTCTTAGAAAAACTAATATAATGTTCTAAAGTTTGAGCTATCACATCAATCTTGCCTGTGTCTCTTCCCAATTCCGGTATTATAAAATGGGAATCATACCCGCTAAGGTTGTGCAACACAACTGGAATGAAATTTGGAAGTTTTAAATTTAAATTACATGCATTGCAAGCTGGTCCTCTGTAATATCCGGTCAGATGGTCATGATCGTGAACTTTATAATTGTCCACTGTAAATTCTTTATTACATATATAACAAGATGTAGCATTGAAAAATTGAATTTCCTCCTCTTCTTCAAGGGGTAACATAGGAACAATATTATTTTTATCATACAGTTGATCCACCTTACTAGCTATATCATACAACGTATCTACAAAATATTTAGCAGGATTTTCACCTCTGTACAATACCGGTGTTGTGGTTAGTCCGAAATTTTGCAAGTGTTGGTCAGATAGGGTAGACTTAACCAACAAACAAAAACTATTTGGTTTATGCATCTGGTACTTGGTTCTTCTAGTAATTTCACCGTCAGGGTTTTCCAGCGGTACAAGTGTAGACTCAAAGTCTGCATAAACAACAATTGGTATCCTATACTGGTGGTTAATATGATTAAACTGTACAACAGATCGGGTTGGTGGTGGTAAACTAATTTTACACTCGTAATTTTCATTGCATAGCCTTTGATGTTCCAACAACCACTGGGCACCACCTCTCCTTATATCCTTATTTACAAAACAGAAGCATCTTTTGCAAAAAGTTTTTTTACACTTCATACGAGACAGCTGTTTGTTGACTAAGGCATCAAAATTTTTAATATATACATAGTGAGATATTTCACCTTTTGTAATCAACAATAAATCCGTATGGTTTTGAAGTTCTCTCTTTACAACCCGTAGTGGGTACACATTATTGCCGTCATCGAGCCCAAAAATATTTACACTGACTCCGGGGTTTTGCTTCTCAAATTTACATACATCTTTAATATTTACAGGATAAACCATACCACAAAAATTATATCTATTTTGTACATTTTGATATTCAACACCAGGTCTACAAGTATTATTTACAACATATTTGGCTAGCATTGAATATTTAAAACATTCCGTGTCAAAATTTTTTACATTTATACACGCTTTGGTTTCTTGGATCTTTTTTGGTAGGGGGATGAAACTACTCCCCCTCATACCATACCCATGCTTTTGAATTCTTAAATCCATACCTTCCACTGATGTTAGCGTCCAGCCAGATCCCCTTCCTTCATGCTCTTGAAGCTTCGTCAATAACTTTTCCAAACACTCCACAATTATATCATCAATATTGGATGCAAAAGTTAAAGTACGGTTTTTAGTTACAAATCCTCTTGGTGATGTTTCTCCATCAGTGTTTGTGAACATAGCGTCTAATACCAGTCCAAATTTTAAAAAATTTAATCTTCTAAGCTCTTCCTTTAGTGTTTTACTAACTAAAAGTTTTGCACTGTCAATAAAATTTTGTAATTCCAATTGAACATTATTTATTGTAAAGTGTGTGACAACAGGTCCTTCCAATGCTATAGTGCGTAGTTGTGTTATCCCATTACCTTCAGATTCTGAATCCAAATCCATGTTTATGTCCGAGTCCGAGTCCGACGAATCCGTGTCCGTGTCCATGTCCGCTGTAGGTCTCCTTCCAAGCCCTGATGTTCCGGCGCCTCCAAACTGAATGACGGTTGGCCTCCTCCTTTGCAGCAACTGCAGCTCGCTTTCCCAATCGTCCAGTCTTCTGTGATGTTCTGATAAAAATTTTTCAATAGAGTCCAAATAGTCTTCACTTACTTGCACATTGTCCTCTTCTTTATGCAATTCCAGATGGATTTGCAAAATATGTTCATCAGGGAAAAATTCCCCACAAATGTGGCAAAGAAGCATTTTTACCACAAGAGCGTTTGGATGTTTACTCCACGAAGGTTCATCCAATAATGAGAGGCTGGGTTAGCCGACCTCCTTTTATAGCGGGTGGTGGGGGGTGACCTTGGGAAAAACTCCTTCTGCGCATGCGCAGAACAAAAAATATAATAAATTCTTTATAAAACTTTCATTTAGAATCAATATAGGTCAAGGTCACCTTTGATATGGTAAAAAAGAGGGAACACTGGATAAGAGATGGTAGTAAGATCGACTTTCTAACAAATACTTTCAATAATATGTAAACAGGTTCAAAAGTTAAATATTTTTTTATTTTTTTACCATCCAGCTTGTTTAAAATTAAAACTTTTAAAATATATTTGTTTGAGCAAATGCTTTTAGCACACTTACCACACGCCAAAACTCAAAAAATGTACAGAATTAAGACTGATCTCGCGGGGAAATACTTATGTGACACCTAACATTGGTGGTCTGACTCGAATAAGAATTGGTGATATATAACATATAAAAGAAATTTATGTTGTATAAATCACCAATACTATGCGATTCGGATCACCAGTGTGAGGTGGCTACATAGTATTTCCCCGAGAGATCAGCTTAATCCTGTACTTTATATGAGTGTTAGCGTGTAGGAAGTATGGCAAAAGCATTTGACCAAAAGAAAATATATTTAAAGTTTTAAAATTAAACAAACTAGCGAGTCTAAAAAATAAAAAAATATTTCCTAACCATTGACAACCTGTTAACATATTGCAGTGTTAAAGTATTTGCTATAAAGTCAATCTTACCATCACCTCCGATCCAGCGTTCCCTCTTTCTTACCAAATGAGACTGAGGTTTCACTACCCGTATATATGACGTTTCCCCCACCACTAATGCTCTCCCCCACCACAATTAATTCACAAAAGTAGGTCAAGGTCATCAGACATTATTATTTTGAGCGGAGGATAGAGCATCTGCTGCTCTATCCCCCGCTCTATTTTTTTTTCTTTTTAACATTTTATATTTTTTTTGGGTTTTTAAATGCTAAATAATATTTTTTTTTTACAAAGGTGAATATTCATCACTACTGTCCTCCTCGTCACTACAATCAAAAAATAATTTTCTGCTACACATCACAAGTCTTTTGCACAATGACATTTTATCCAATACTGCTCTTATTTGAGGAGTGATGTTTTCCTTATTGTCCTCTTCTTCGGATGATTCCAATGTTTCATCAGCATACAAATCAATGTCAAAGCTGTCACCATCAGTGTTTGCAAAATTATTTTCACCTGCTTCCATCTCTTCCTCTTCGGATAATTCTTCTTCCATTACATCTTCTTCTTCTTCCTCTTCCTCCTGGTTAACTACTTCTATTGGAATTTCTGGCAAAATAAGTGAAATTTTCTTGTGTGCTGCTACGGTGTTGTCCCTCGGAGGCATCGTGATTGAATATTCACCTTTGCTGTTCACAACCCTATTATATACACAAAACTATCCCCACCACCACGTTATCCATTAACCAAAATATCATAGTCCAAGTCCAAGTCCAGCTCGTATAACAAAAACTAATAAGTTTTTTCATTTCTTAAAAAATATTGCCATTTTTGCATTTACTTTGTTATCAAATAAATACTTTACGAACTCAAAGTTTGTAGTTTTGTCAGTTAACTGATTGGAAATAAATTTTTGTACAATTTGTTGTGACCTCTCGTCCTGAGGTTCACATCTTACATTTTCTATTGTTCCTTTCCTGGTTGTATCTTCAATCAGCTCCACTATCTCCACCAGGTCCTCCTCCAACAGAACAAACTCCACACAATGGCTTACCATGATGATGCTGGCTGAAGTGCTCTGCAAAGAATAAATCCAACAGATGCTTTCCACTATGTATATATTAACTTACCCCCACCACTTTTCAAGGTCATACATTAAATACCATAAGTAAAATTTTGTTTTTACACCTAAAACCTAGGCGCTACCCCTGGCCAACGAAATAATAAACTTCTTTTTGGCTCAACCTGATTTCTGCTATACGTATGCCAGTCGTGTAAATAAGCTGCACAAATATCACACCTTTCTTGCGGTATTTCATTTCTTTTTAGGTTAGAAATTCCAGTCATCACCATGTAGCCACCGCTTTCTACAAATTCTGTCATGTCCTCACACGCAAAAAAACCACAGTCTTTGCAAAACTTAAGATTTTCATTTCTAAAAACATACGCAAAATAATTGGTGTAACCATTTCTTTCAAAATCAAACTCCTTAATTAAAATTTTAATTTTTGGTGGTGCACCAGACTGATGCACCACATAACGGAACAATTCAGTTTCATCAGAAATTTTTTCCAAACACAATTGTTGAAGACTGGAAGGAGTCATCTCGAAGTGTGTGTCTCCTGGCTACGCTAAACTGAGACTGAGCAACCTCCTCAAAACCCAACGATTGGTTAAAATTACCCCCACCACTTTTTTAGTGGGTCAAGGTCAAATAAAATTACCCTGTGAGCGGGGGATAGAGCACTAAGTGATATGTTATTCCAGTATCACAGAGTGCTCTATCCCCCGTTCTGTTTTTTCCACATACCAAACAGCTAATCCGTGTTCAAGTCCAATTCACACAAAATAAAAGATTTTATTACTTACATTCCTAAAATTTGTTCATTACCATCATCAACCTGCTCAGGACTTCGAATCACTAGATATTCAGAATTATTATTTTTATTTTGCAGTTGTCTTTCAAGAAATTTAATTTTTGATTCCAACAAGCAGATGTAATCAGAAGCGGCTGTCAGGGTGTCGAGCTTGCTGGAACGTTTGCTGATTTTAGGCACTAACAACTGCAAACGGAACATTGCCGCTCGCTCCTTGTAGTTACGCTTTTGATCCGCCAACCGTTTCATATATTTACTTTTTAAATTTCTGACCAACTCACTCCTCAAAATACTAGTTTCTTCACCATCATTGGAAGGTCCAGGTTCTGGGGACACATTTCTGACCAACTCACTCCTCAAAATACTGTTTTCTTCACCATCATTAGAAGGTCCAGGTTCTGGGGACACCTGTTGTTCAGGTGAACAATAATTTTTATATTCCACCAGCATCGGAGCATATACATGCCCCGATGGTAAACGCTGCAATTCCAGGTCTCCAACAAACGGATTGATACTGCACATTACGTCTGACAAATTGAAACGTTCAAGGCAGAATGAGCTTAGTGAGTGGGTATAAGAGTTTAGTAATGGTGGGGGAACCCTGTTGTCACATGATCATTGACTGGTTTACCTTGAAGCTAAACATCAGTTTAATACAAAAAAGTTTTTTGCTATAACTTTTTCTTCACCATCCAGGACACTGGTTTGGGACGTGTCTGAATAATGTTTTTTTTTTTTAAAAAAAAAAAACATTATCCCCAGGTTAAGATATTATATAAATGAACTATTTTTTTTTTTTTTTTTAAATAGCTCATTTATATAATACCCCCCTCCCTTATTTCAAGAGGGTGAAGAAATAATTTGGAAAAACAAAATTTAATAAACTTTAATTTGGAAAAAGGAAATGTTTGGAAAACAAAATTTAGAAAATTAAACAAACAGTCTTACTGATTGCATTACTCCTGCAAACGCCACACAGTCCTCAGCTTGTTTAAAACTTTAACACGTATCAAGTACCCTCTGTTGGTCATAAATCTAGGAACAATGAATTTTTTAGCAACCCTTACATGAACGTTCTGGTCTTTATGCCTCATCAAAAACAGGTGAGGTTTCACACAAACGTGTGCTCGAAAGAAATATTTTTCACCAGCATAGAGTCTTTGATAACGTACCTTGGGAATCTGTGTGGTTTTCTTAGGGGCAATGTTAAGCGAACATGAATCAAGAGTGCTCCGATTGGATGCTGTTTTGCGGTCGAAGTGATAGCGGCACAACTCCTCGCCGCTCACAGCCCACCTGGTGCATTTTTGATTTACTTTCGCTCCAGTTATCCAAACATAATTACATTGGCGTTTCGGTGCCGCTGCCTTCTTTACTGTTTTTTTCAGACCAGAATTAATTTTACTTACTTTATTGTTTGTGGGTTGCTCCACTTGAAGGTCATTGGAAGTGGAAGGGAAAGAAGTTAAATTTAGTTCGGGTTTGGAAGGGCTATGGACGGGAGAGATAGGATCAAAGGTGGAAAAATAATTTTTGATAGGAGTAGATGGCTTGGAAGGTGACCTCCGTTCCTTCGGCTTCTCGAAGATTTCCTCGTCCGAGTCCAAATTGATGGTTACCAGGCCGGGATCCACACTACTTCCACTTGACACGGTTGTGACTGTTGGTGTTGTCACAGTACACATAGCTGTCACCGTGGTCAAAATTGTGCGAAGCATAGTGCTGGCAGTGATGGTAGAGGAAGCGCCGGGTCTCAGGTCCACAATAATTTTTTGAGGCGAAGCAGTCGTGGCTGGCGGCAGTGGAATCTGCGAAACATCAAGAATCGGCATTGAAAGCGACGAGGCGGTAGGCATTGGAGCGGAGGTCACAGCAGGCGAAGTGGTCGGCATTGGAGCGGAGGTCACAGCAGGCGAGGCAGTTGGATAATTCTTGATGCGAACACCCATGGTCACGAGAGCGGTGTAGAGTCGGCTAGCAGGCTGCAAGTCTGAAAGCAGAATGAAGCAGCTCGCGACCCATTGGAATATTCCAGCACACTATGTGGTGGGGGCAAACAAGTCTGTTACGTAATACCCGGATCTACTTATGTAACCAAGTGGCCAAACGTGCCAATGGAAAAGTACCTGAGGCCTCCACCTCCCCCTCGGGGGGGGGGGGGGGGGCAGTTTTCGTCCGGAGCAAAAAATTTTTGGTCAAGGTCAAAATCCAAAAAAAAAAAATTTCGGGGGGGGGGGGGGGGGCGCAGTTTTCGTCCGGAGCAAAAAATTTTTGGTCAAGGTCAAAATCAAAAAAAAAATTTCGGGGGGGGGGGGGGGGCGCAGTTTTCGTCCGGAGCAAAAAATTTTTGGTCAAGGTCAAAATCCAAAAAAAAAAAAATTCGGGGGGGGGGGGACTCACTTCCCGTCTGGAGTCGGGGGGGGGGGGGGGGGGGGGTCACCTACCCCTAGGACTTTAACTCTTGGATGGCTGCTACCCTTACTTATGTGTGAATATCAAATAAAATATTTTACCACTGCCCAGACAACCAACACTTTAACGCATATCGCTCTAAGTCCTGCGAGCTCTCAGGACTTTGGCAAAAATCCGCCAAGTGTTGGCTGACTGTGACTACATGTGGAACAAAAATTATTTTATTTTTTTATTCACACACAAATATAGGTCAAGGTCATCCAAGAATTAAAAAAAAGAAATTCCCCCGAGGCCTAAGACCGCCGGCGGTCAAAGGCCTCGGGGGAATCTCACAACTTAGGGGGAGGTGAAAAATAGAAAAAATAATTTTACTTAATTTTGAGTTTCCATAAGGGAAACATGCTACAATAATTTTGGTTCCCCTAACGGGAATCATAAGGTCATGCTAATCATGACCTGGGCCCCATCTTAACCGATAAACTGACATAAAGCCTAACGTACCGGACAGTGTCAGGACCCGGTGCTTCGTGCTGAAGGATGCCAACCACCCGTATGTTTCCAGTGACGAGTGATGAGGTCCAGCAGCGCCCTTGGTCCGAAAACCTAAGGGTGGATCCCCAGGGGCCTACCCCCAGGCTCGTTAAGCACCATACTACTGTTGTTAAAAAATAATTATTGAGGCATGCTAAGCCTCCAAAAGAAATTATTTTACGGAGGCTTCTAAACCTCAAACCTAACACTTTAACTGCCAATTTACAGAGGCTAATCCTCCAATATACGAATTTAGAAAATATTTTTTCTTAGGGATAACCTGTGGAAGATTAGTACAAAGAAATATTTTACAACACAAAACTTAAACATAGGGGGATTCATGTTACAAAAAATAAGAAATTTTTACTTAATTTTGAGTTTCCACAAGGGAAACATGCTAAATAATTTTGGTTCCCAATGGGAATCATAAGGTCATGCTAATCATGACCTGGGCCCCATCTTAACCAGTACACTGACATAAAGCCTAATGCAATGCACTGACATAAAGCCTAATGTACCGGTCAGTGTCAGGGCCGACACTTCGTGCTGAAGGATGCCAACCACCCGTATGTTGCCAGTGACGAGTGATGAGGTCCAGCAGCGCCGCTGGCACAAGGCCTAACGGTGGATCCCCAGGGGCCAACCCCCAGGCTCGTTAAGTGTCATACTATTGTTGGTAAAAAATAATTCTTGAGGCATGCTAAGCCTCGAAAAAAAAATTTAATTTTACGGAGGCTTCAAAGCCTCAAACTTAACAGTATAACTATTTACATAGGCTAAGGAAGCCAAAAATTTATAAAAACTAATTTTAGGGACAACCTGTGGAAGATTAATACAAAGAAATATTTTTCTAAACACAAGACTTAGACTAACACCAACCTGTGGAAATATTAGCACACACAAATATTTTTCACTGCACAACACTTTCACTAAATCACAACCAACACCGAGCACCAAGCAGCAAGCACAAAATAAAATTATTTCCTAACACTACACATGCCATGCCTTAGACTAGAAAAGAATTCCCAATATAATGCGGCGCCAACATTACATTGCGAATCCTGTAGGGGCAGAGCTTCAACCACTCAGCTGAAGTGTTTGAAAGCAACTGCGAGGAAGCTAAGCCTCAGAGAACCGAAGCTGAGCCGGTCAGGAGTGGGGGAACCGGACCTGGTTACGTAAACAGGCAGACCTCGACACGTACTTGTTTGCGGCATTGGACAATCTCCAAGAGCCACACCTGAATACATTACTAACCGGATCTCATTATGCAACACGTGTCAAGGTATGGCAACGCCTCGGGCTATGCCACCTCCTCCTCCCCCGGGGGGGGGGGGGGCACTTTTCGTCCGGAGCCGGGGGGGGGGGGGGGAGGGGGAGGGGTCTTGGGACTTAGAATATTTTCGGTCCAAGACAGTTGCAGTATAGAATAATATTTCATTTCATTTTATTTTGTCTCTCTCAGCTCAGCCTACAGTCAGTGTTGGTTGGGAACAAATTTAATTTTGTCTCCGGTATCGCTTGCGGATTACATAACACTTATATAACCAACCCATGTCTGCCGTCTTGCCTCTAAAAACAAGTCAGTTACTCGGCAGCCTTCTCCCACGACGCATGGTATACGCTGCGCCTTAACGCTACCAGACTTTCTGTGAGTAAAATTTCAATTTTTACATCATTCCCTCTTATTATATAACTTGGCAAAAATATATCGCTACCTGTTTGCTACAAAATTAATTTTTATTTAGCTCTACAAGCCTCCTAATATTTTCGCAGATGAGTTTAAATATTTTAACCTCATGATTAAATTTTGTTCCACACTGGTGGATTTTGAACTTAGCTGCAAAATTGAACCATGCACATCTTGTACAATAATTTTTTTTTCATTTAGCTCTACCTCTTTATTAACCTAACAATAAGTATTTTCTCGAACTTAAATTTTATACTAGTCTCGCTGTTATTTTTTCTACACAGTACGTGTTAATACTTGGACAGTTCGCAGCAAACTGTTTCTAAACATAGCAACACCAGACCGCATTACCCCCACCACTACAGCCCTGTTCCCCCACTACTTCCAGCTTAGGTGCTACAATTGACTGAGTTTTTCAGTTTTATACTAACCTTACTGTGAGACACAGCTATGGCTGAAACTTTGCGAGAAAAATTATTAAGAGTAAAATTTTTGCTGGCAAAGCAAAATAATTCTGTTAGGGTGTCCAAGACTTCCACTTTGACAAAAATGAAACGCTGCCTTAGGAATAATCCAAAATTTTACTCAAGGGACACCAAGATCACTATGGATGATAAAATGTTTCAAAAACTTTTAGACGAGCTAACTTTTGCCAGTAAAATAACGCTGGTGACTCCAATTCCAGACTAAGTGTCAAGGTCACTTAGAAATTAATAAAAAAATTTATTTTCTTAACAAATATTTCCACTCCAAGTAACGGAGGTCCAGCAAAAGAACAAACTCGGATGAGTTGTTGGAAAAAAAATAATTTTTTTATTTTTTCGCATCTGACCACTTTACCCCCACCACGCGGTCTGGTACCCGGACGGCGCGGTGCTGTCCAGTCAGTCGGCGTCCGGCTCCCGCACGGTGATGACACCACCACCGTCGGCTGTTCGCAATTTTGTTTCCAGTTGGGCTTCGGGTTTCTCCAGTGGGTAAGTGGAAATAAAAATTATTTATTTTTTTAGTTTTAAGAGTGGGGTTGCTGGGGTTCAGGTCAATGGCCTCTGAGGAATGCCTTACGTCACATTTGGTAGGTTTTTCGGTCTGGTCGCTGGAAAAATAAATTTTTCTTTGCACTTTTGTGGTTTCTCGTGGATTTTCACTCCACAGCCGAATACTAGAAACCACAAGAGTGCAAAGAAAAATTTTTTTGTCTTTCCGCGTGACCTTGACCTTAATTACGTCAATGACGTCATTATGGTGACGTCAGCGGTGATGACGTCGTCATGACGTCATTTCTATTACGTCATACCTATGACGTCATAGATATGACGTCATCGATGACGTCACCGATGACGTCATTCGTGACGTCAGTGACCTTGGTGACGTCAGCATTCCTCAGGGGTCATTGACCTGAGCCAGCAGCCCTACTTTGCCACTACTATATTTCTAATATAATGCAACATATATTTATGATATATTTATTATATGTATACAAGTAACAATGCATTTTAAAATATATAGATAATGTAAAATTAATATATTTAGACTATATTCCGACGAATATATTTTAAGGTTATATTAAAATGTATTTGAAATATATAGTATAATATATTTCAACTATAATGCAACATATATTTATAATATATTTATTATATACATATAATAATGCATTTTGAAATATTTAGATAATGTAAAATTAATATATTTAGGATATATTCTGACAAATATATTTTAATGTTAAATTAAAATATATTTGAAATATATAGCATAATACATTTAAACTATAATGCAATATACATGTATATTATATTTATTATATAATATAACAATGCATTTTGAAATATATAGATAATATAAAATTATTATATTTAGACTATATTCCGACAGATATATTATAAGGTTATATTAAAATAAACTTGAAATATATAGCATGATATATTTTAACTATAATGCAACATATATTTATAATGCATACAGTATGTATAATTTGTAATATATTGCAGAATATACATAAAATATATAATATGTATATTTAAAATACATATCTGCTGATGCCTATTTTAAATCATATGTTACTTGACCAAAATGGATATAACTTTAAAATATGTTGAAGATGTTAACTCAGTTATTTGTTGTCAAACCTTAATAAACATAGTATTATTGGTTAGACAGTTTAATTTGTTAATTAGTTTTTTCTTTGTAATATTTTGCTTGGTAACATGTCGTTGGTTGTAAAATTTAATTAAAAATGGCCATAATTTTGTAAATACAAATAGCAAAAAAATTCCCTGAAAACTAACATTACTGTGATAAAGTTTAACACCAAATACGAACTAAACACAATGATCCGTTATACTAAGTTTATTGATAACAATGTAGTTTTCTTATAACGCACAACTCAAAAAACAAATCGTAGTGGCCCGACTAAATTTCCACCTCGTTCACAACGCTTGACTTCTCTGGATATCTTTATGTTTTCTGATAAAAAAAAGGTTTGATTTATTCTTCCCAAGGTCCCAATTTAAAAGTTATAAAAAGAAAAGAATAAACATAGAGGTGTCCATTGATCAGGAAATGTTAACTGAAACCGAAAAACGGTTGTTAATAAAAAAACATAATAAAAAACTAGGTAACTAAAGAGTTGCCTGGAAGATTCACAGGTATTAAAAATTACAAAAAAATTACAATTAAGAATACAGCATCTCCATTTAAATAAGTATCGTTCAAGTACGGCTACTCTGTTAAATCCGGGGTTTCAAAAATGTCTTAAAAACTTTTTATGCGTTTACTACATTTAAATTGTTTTTCTATTATCCCGTGTTGGTTTTCCTATCAAAGTATGTAACAATGATAGCACAATTTTTGTTCCATACTTCAATAACTTAGAAACACACAAAGAACAGAATAAAATCAAACTACAAAACCCCTCTTGGCCCTCTTTGGGATGTAATTCATCACCCACCAACTCCCAGGCTTGCCACGCGCCTTGAACCCAGCCCGCGCATGTTAAATATACATCGTGCCATGATTTACACCGTTTTCCCATTTTCCCAATTAGCTCGTTACCTCACATTTCCCATCCCATGGCGTTACGTCTGCCATTGTCTTCTCTGTTGTTTCCGCTGCTTTCCCTCCCCTCCCCTGCATTCCGAGATCGGACAATGGTGATTTTGGCAACGTAACCGAACCTGGCTCATGTGGCTAATTAGATGTGTGAAGTAACTGGTGGTGATTTAGAGGCTGTCCGGGGTATGGTGGGGTTTTAAATTTGAGGTATCGTCAGGATCTGGAATGTAGCTTGTAGAAATATTTAATTGGAAATTTAGTAGTTTCTTACAATACTAGTAAACGTGTTGCTCGAAATCGAGCAATTTATTTTAATACAATACAAATGTTACTTTTATCTCTAAATCATTGACGTCCGACCAATCCAATATTGTGAATATCTGCAATTACCAAAACTACACGTATTTACAGCTAATTATTAACAGATATTTAAAATGCTTTATTCAATCCCAATGTTATTTAAATGGGAAATTTTGAGGTTTCAATGGTAAATAACGCCTTTATTTTCCTTCAGATTCTCATCAGTTTTTGGCGGAAACAACTACAGACCATGCCCTATCCAACGACACCAAAAACTTGAAAATCGGTTGAAAATTGTAGGAGGAGTTCTCAAGACAAAAAAAACCCTTAAATAAGTATAGATTCTATTTATGAGGACTAAATTTAATAACATTGCTTAACATTTTAGATGTTCGAAGCTATGCACATTTAATATAATGCACATTAGGTATTATTGTGTAATACAGTATTAATTTAAAACTAGATTGCCCGTGCAGCGCAGTGCACTGCATTTATCAGATTACCTGGAGATCAAAACTTGCTCCATGGAAATTTACCGAGTAACTTTGAATGAAAATAAAATTTTAGTGTAATCAGATTACATCATATTTTCATTTAATCCATCGATCTTCATCAAGTATTGAATTGTGTTGATATTTCAGTACCAGTTAGTAGTTTAATTACTTCTATTCAGCTAGCTTTTAACATGTGTTTGTATGTTTTACTATCAATAGCTGTTTTATTTTGTAATTCAATATGGATTATTCCCATGTTAATCTTACGGATCAAAAACGGACGTTAAGGGGTTCCCGTGCCCTTCAGAGTAAGACTATCAAAAATCGAAAACCTTATTGCAAAACTACGAAGTGAGACGAATCTTGTGACATGTCCATAAATAAGGGAGGAAAAACTGCTTCACGTATTATATAAATAGAATAGAATAGATAGATATCTCCTGCAATTTCAAATTGCTGTATCTGAAGTAAATATTTAATGTAGCCACCTAGAATGTATTTCGTATTTTTATATATAAATACTAAGACATTTTTATGAACGTTTGACACTTACGATGGGTAATGCTTATGAAGAGCGAAACTCGGCATTCTGCACTATTGTAATAGGGAGCTGAAAATGCTCTTTTATGCAATGCTCCATTTGAAGTCTATAGTACTGTAAGATTGAAACTGCACGATACCAATAGTAGCGCTCAACTCAATGCACTTCATATTGAAATGTTCTTATAACTCGCTTAACATTTTTTTGAAGATACTTATACAAAGTGTAAAAAAATTCCGTCCCCCCTTTAATTTTTTTATTTGTTGATATAAACAAATATCGTTTGGGTGGTGATAATAACTTAACCCAAACTACCTTTTGACGTTATCAACCATTTTTAGCCCTTTCAGGGGGACGGCCTACCAGGAGTCAGAAGAAAATCTTAAATTTAAGCATAGGTTGATGTGTACATCAAATGAAATATCTCACTTAGCAGAGTACAATGCTGCAACCTAGACTTAAAATGGATGACTCGGACAGAAATGGTAGGTGTTCAAAGTTTCCATATCTAATTACTTTAAGTGGACATTTACTTTCTCTAACACACAAACATCACCCTCGAGTACAGTCTTTTAACAAAAATAAATAAATAAACAAATAAATAAAATAAAATATAACGTGTTAATCTTTTAATAAATAAAGTTGCATATTTAAAGTTTACTACTACTAGATTGTTTTAACTCTTTTAACTCCCGATTATAAAAATCATATTTTGCAAAAACAATTTCAATAAGCGTCTAAACAAATAAAAAAGTTCAATACGTTATGTCAAATATATATCTATATGACCCTCAACAAAATAATCCCATTAGACTTTTCGCTCAGGAAGTCGATAATCACCGTAAAATTTAAACCCACACAAACACTAATTTTATCCACTTTAATTCATGTAGGAAAATTAAATCAAGCCACCGAGAGAGCTGTGAATAAAAACGAGATCCCTAGATAATCTTTTTCCGAGAACTTCCGAGTTTCACATATTATCACAAGACCACCCACACTTTCCACATTGTCTGTCGCCAAGAGCGCATTATCTAGATCAATTACCACAATTACACTAATTACCTTCTATGCCAACATAATTACCACGCTTAACGACAATGACCTGCTAAATGCCTGGGAGGCTGGTGGGGGCATTAGCTGATCACGGGGAGGTAACAGCTGATCGTTTATCGAATAATTACAATCAATCAGCTGATCGTGCGTGCGATCGGGGAAGGGATGCCGGAACCGGCGATTAGGCGGTCACGCACGGCTCGGCGTCGTCTGCTGTGATATACCGAAGCGAGCGATGCGTTCGTGATTGAGTTATGAAACGTTTCATGGCTGAGAGATTAACTAGGCCTAAGTGGGACAGGTTACTCTAAAAATTGGTTTTAAGAAATTATTTAATTAATTAACAAGATTCATGCTACTTTGCAGCATTTACGCGCTCTGATAGGCAATTATATTAAATTTTACTAGGATATAGCCATAATGTAATATCAGCAACGAAATTGTAATCAAATTAAATAAAGTTGGCTATTCTTATTTAATGTAATAAAATTAACCGAATATGAAATACTAACTGTCTTATCGATAAAATTCTTTCTCAAACAATGTTCGTTGTCCATTAAATCCATTTTTAATTGAACACCTTTAAGTTATCAAACTATTATCTGCTTGATACGGAGAACAACTGACCGTGACCTAAGGCCGGTTTAGGAAATTAGGCTCTTACTCGATCGATCTGTCCCCGAGCTTTATTAATATCCATAGTTAAATTTTAGCCTGCCTACATTGGTGTAACTAATGCGGGGTTTTAAAACAAAACTCATTACAAAATATAAAAAAAACTTGCTATTAAGCATGCTTGACTTTGATACTTTGCTTTGAGAATCAAGCCATTTCATCCTTAATAGTTTTCTCTACTTTTCCTTTTAGCATCGACCATTCTCTTACGTGCAAGTATCAGTCACACCATTATTTTTAGGATCAACCACTTCAATCTGAATGCCATAATAAGTTTACGGATCCGAAAAATAGCAAATATGTTAGTAAGCAAAAAACTTCTAAGTAAATAAAATTTATATAAAAAGTACTAATAGGAGCAGGAATAACATTGCAATCTATATTAATAAAATTAGAGTTTTGTCTGTACGTTGCTTAGAATTTTGAAATTTTTGGTTATTTTTACTTTTTATGCATCACAGAATCCAAAATCGGTGTCATCTAAATTTCTTTCCCTCTGTCTGTCTGTCTCTCTCTCTGTCACTCTGTCTGTAACGCTCATGGGTCCTATTTTGTCCTCTTTTCACTGGATAACGACTTTACCTAAGGGTCTAAATTTTTTTCATGTCATAGACTAGAGTGGTGTGAAGGTTCATTACAACTTTAATTGACTTAGCGACCTTAGGGCTTTGCCCCATAGTATGTCAAAGTAGCCAAGTTGTGCTAAAATACCAATCTTTAATCTCTTTTCACACGACAAGGGCTTTAGTAAATGATATGAACATTTTTATTATTGTTAAATGTTGCAATTAGAACTATTTAGCTGCTCTAAAGCATCGTTCGTCAAAAAGGCTCTGCCTTATAGTAAAAGAAATATTCAATGTTAATCTTATGGGAATATTTAATTCTACCTTTTTATCTATGCTGTTTAATCAGCTGGATTAGACAGTTTGTCATTTTCACCACAGATGGCAACACTTAAAATTTTAAATACAGACTCTTTCATATCTAACCCTTTAACTTTTCACTGGCCTAAATACAGTGAATAAAGTCAACTAATTCTTGGTTCTAAATATGAATATTAAAATAATTTATGGAAATTATTACAAAACGAGTTTTGACCCTTAAATCTCAAAATGTTTCTTATTATCATTACAAACTAATTTTAGTTCCCAATTTAGCTTTCATTGCACGTTCTGACAAAAAGAGGTTTATTTCATCAAACACAATATGTAGTTAATACCAATGAGGTTTATAAATTGCTCAATCTTTCAAGTAGTTCGGGTATAGATGGGGCAGTATTAATGTGTAAGAACTTAATGAGAAGGGTTCTTATGAAGAAGTGAGAAAGTCGCTCAAAAAACACTCATAGTACCACAGTAATTTTCATTCAAGGATCATGCTGATTGGTTGAATGGAATCAGATGGTTTAAGAACAAATTTTCAGAAGTTTGTTATTGTTTTTTATTTTGTGTAAACAAACAAATATACTTATTTTGACATTTAGAAGGTAAAAAGAGCGCTTCCCGTGGCAATAAGGAAAAGTAATCCCACCATCAATGCTTAATTTTTCTCCGTTTTTCGACATAACTTTTTAACATGGGATGTCACAATTTATTCGGTTTTGTATACATTAGCAACACATGAGGTTTTAGGTAAAAAGGTAAAGTCTACTAAAGACAAAAAAATTGAATTAAGTACACCTAATATCTACACTGCGGTGCGGTGCCTATACGTTACTGACAGATGTTGCGTTGTTTTACTTGGTTTGGGAATTAAACTTTTAACTAATTTTGAATTTAGATTTAATATTGTACATGTCTGTACATATCTTTCATGGGTAGAACAAGATGCAGGGGTGGAATACATTGGATTTGGCATATAGCTATCGTCACACCCAATCAAGGATTCAATATTAGATTTCATAAGAATCTATAATATTTTTTTACAAGTCTGAGTTTTCTTAGATCGTCTATGAGTTTATACTCATAGAACTATAAAGTAAATCACCATACAAATATAAATGTTTTATCAAACTGCAACAAAATCATTAGAAATAACTTCTAGACTAAATGAGAAATGGATTTAACAAGATTTTGACAAATGTACCTGGTAGCTATTAAGCTTAAACTTGATATTTAGATACGTTAGTATGAACCAACTGAAGGTTATATATTGAATTTGTGAAATCACTAATATCATTCGTTTAATAAACTGTACACACACCCCGTGCGAAGAACGGGTACACAGCTAGTATTTAAAGAATCTTTAAACACATGTTTATCAAACAGAAACACGTAGTTTTCTTCAACCTCCTATCCTTTCAAAATAGAATAAAACTAAAGGTGTTTTGCATGAGCTTATCTTGCCTCATACAAGTCCGATTTCAAATATTTATATTTCGAATGAAAGAGGTCATTTTACTGAATGTTCTTACACAAAAACAAACCGTAAACCTGGTTTGGAACTAAATAAAAAACTAATTTTTAAATATGTCAACAAAATGAAACTCCAATAAGGAATACATGGGGAGAATTTCTTTTGAGTATGAGTACAATTAGACGAAAGCGAAATATGCTGATGTTTGTTGGGTCATCTGCATGTGAATATCTTTAATTTAAGACATAAACCATGCAAATCGGTCTAATGGAACCGCCGGAAATACTCAGACAAACTTTTACTGTAAAAATGTAAAAATATGCTAACAATAGTACAATATTTTTATTTTTATTGTCCATTTAATTTAATAAATCAGATTATCACATATTTAACAGTATTTTTAAGCGGTTTGCTTTTGATTGTTTGAAGATCTCTTATTATTTTACCATCTAATGCAATTATGTAAAATTTAACTCTGGTAGTATAGAGTACATTTCGGTCTAAATCGATGCATCAATAAAAAAGCAGTTGCAATTAATTCTACGTCAATAAAAATTTATATATAGGCTAAATTAATAAAAACGTATTATAACACTCATTTTATTGTCAAGTAAAAACTACACATTTTAAGTTATGTTCATAGTAAATTTATACATTTTAAGCAAATCAAAATTTTTAAGTTTTTAAGACGCTTTTCCAAAGTCTTCATATTACCACTTATATAGGTATTTTACATATTATATCGGCAAAGTATCAAATCGATATCACATTTCTCTAAATCAATATTTTTTATACATGCATGAGTATTTGGCAAATTCTGTTGTCATGTATATAACTTATGGGAGATGTCCCCATGTTCATTACTAGTGATTCATATAATATATTTTCATATCGTTATCTCATAAAGTTAATTTGTTTAATGAAAAGAATAACTTTAAATAAATTTATATTTCTACTTTAAAACACCTCACTTTAATAGCTACACCTATACTTGTTTCGTGTATTGAACAAAATTCCAAACAATCACTTGGCAGAAATTGAATGAAGCCTCTAAACCATTGTTGGCCAGTGCAATCAAACGGCGTTTGGACAAGCAAACCAAACAGTGGTTGTCTGTAACTCTCATAATAACAAGCAACGCTCTTATTTCGTAGAAAACTTTTCATATTTGTTATTGGTTAAATTATATGCTACATAAAAATTGCAGTGTTTATAATATATATATCATAATACACATATCCTATACTATAATACGAGGAATATCTGAAGGGATGTGTGTTCCACGATCACGAAATCTAGCTGTTAGATTTTGCTTAAAGTTTGCATTAAAGAGTGTTTTCGCCCAAAAATAATTTTAGAAACAGCCTCAACCCCAGGAAAAATCGAATTTGGTCTAAAATTAAGTTTTAAAATTGTAATTTTTAACATTAGTCTTATGGGTTGCTATTTTGGTAACGAAATAACAACGAATTGTAAACAAAAAGGAAGAAACATTAATATTAAGCAGACTTTTTGAAACAGCTGTTAACTGTGAAGAGGTATAGTTGGTTGTTGGTGGATATTTAATTGCTTTTTTACCTTGACACTATAACAAAAGTGAATAAAAACCAACGAGCAACGCTCGGTTAACCTGGTACTAGGCCTATCATATTAATACGAGTAATGTATATATGTGTTAGAGTTTTAACATTGGTCTTATGAAGTTAAAAATCAAAACAACAAAATTTGAAAACAACTGTCGATGCACGGATTAGGTTCTTCAATATAAACATTGTGGTTTTCCATTTTTAACTTGGATATAAATTAATTACTAAAAGATACAATGATGATAAACATTTATAATTTTTTTTAATCGTACTTTATACTGGTGATTATGAATTTCCCTATTTAGAATAAAGTTTAGCCTAAAATGATATATTAACTAAGCAGTTTTTAAAATCGAAATTGAGTCTAATAACAAAATAAATATAGTAACATTAATTAAATCAATAGTTGCCAGAAGAGCAGTAAACGTAGGCATTTATTAAAATACCTTAAAAGGCGAGTGAGTGAAGCGAACAAGCTCGTCGTTAATAGAAACTAGCTTTTTGCTCTTGCATTTTAACGCAACGTTTGTTACTGATATTATCACTACGAAGAACTTTTTAAGTTACCAAGCAAATGCTTGGAGCCCAAGTACTACACTAGGACAGGATCTTGCTTCATTGTGGAATCTGAGTTAATCGCGCCAGACCTAATAATTCCCGAGAAATCGTATTAGTTAAATGTAAATAAGAAAGCCACACTCTATTCCCTTTTTCCCTTGATAACATGAGCTTAAACAATATAGTAGAACTAAAATCAACTTGTTGAAATCGAAGCATTGATATAAAATAGTGATAGAATTTTCTGTATATGAACATAGGATATTGAAAGATAATGGAACAAAAGAATTAGTATCAAGAATTAAATCAACTGTTGACATGCGTCCTTTTGTTTGATGTGGTTGAACTTCTAGCAGCAACTGATGTTCTTAACTGGCTGGATAGCTTAGTGGTTATAGTGCTCGCCTTTGAATCCAAAGGTTGCCGGTTCGATCCTGAGGGAAGTTAGTAGCTTTTTAAAGGATCGGTTCCGGACCCAGTTGCCATTTGTCATTGGGCTATTAAATAATGATGCTTTCTAACGATGTTAGATAGTAACAAGACTGGGGTTTGGACCGTTCCCCGTCAAAACGTTAAAAAATGCCACTGGCAAAAAAAATGTGTTGTTTAGTCACAAAAAAAAAAACAAAAAAAAAAAAAACAAAAACGACCAAGATTATTCCAACTGATGTTTCCTCAGCTTCTTTTCTTTTACTTACTGATATATCAATTAAAAGAGAGAAACACGAATTTAAACTCAAAACATCTCGTCTAACGACAATTATATTCCAACCGTTTTACAGAACTGTATCAAGTCGCAGCGATGACGTCACCGGATGGGTCAGCAGCGCGTAATGAATATTTACATCTGTTTATCAGCACACCGGTGACGTCATACTTGAGCAACATCGATAATATCGGATCACGCCGACCCTTTTCCTTTCACCGAGCACGAGATTGTCGCACGATCCTTTCAGAGCTTGGCTGTCAACCGGCGGCGCGCGGCGGGCCACCGTGAGAAAATAAATACTGAGAACACTATTAGAGACCGGCGCGAATGTCATCCCAGCCTACAATGACTGGGGTAGACATCTCTTATGTGTGTTTGATACAGGCACGAACCGCAGCACAGCTGATTTAATTGTGGCCCTAATTAAGCTGGTTCAGAATGTTTGATTGTTTTGGACATTTAATGTCTAAAAAAGAGACGTGTATAATCCTATACTATAATACGAGCAATTTCTGAAGGCATGTGTGTTCCACGATCTCGAAATCTAGCGGGTATATTTTGCTTAAACTTTGCATTTAAGAGTGTTTTGGCCAAAAAATTAGTTTATAAACAGTCCCAGAAAAAATCGAATTTGGTCTAAATTTTAGTTTGAAAATCGTAAGTAACGTTGGTGTTATGGGTTGCTATTCTGCTAACGAAATAACAACGAAATATATAGAAAAATTAAGGAATGTTAATGTTAAGTAGTCTTTTTGAAACAGCTGTTAACTGTGAAGAGATAGTTGCTTGTTGGTAAAAATTTAATAGCTTTATTACAATGACACTATATCAAAACTGAATTAAAACCAACGAGCAAGGCTCGGTTAACCTGCTACTTATAGGTAAACAAAGTTGATGACGTTTCGGGGTGTATACAGTATTTAAAGTCTTCTTTTGATTGGAAAAACATCTAAACTAGCTGCCACGAAATCAGGCGGTTTATTGAAAACGCGATGTTGTCACATAAGACAAAAAAATGGGAGAGATCTGTGAAAATTTATTACTTTGGTGCACAAAATGGCAACACTGAGCGTCCATCTTTGCCTAGCCCATATGTGTGTAAATTCCATAAGATTGACCAAAATCCGTATAAAAATGATATGATTCAATTAATAACTATCACTGGCAATTTGGCAACGTTGCAAAATCACCTGCCTAATTTCGTGGCCGAGACTTTAGGTAATTAGTACTCAGAAAATATAAAAATTGTATTTGTTGGTTAGGTTATACTTTATTTCATGCTTTTCACACTAAGAGATATTTACTTACTTTGGTTTCATTCAACGTCCTAAGAAAATTATGTCTCAAAATTCATATGTGTAAAAATCAAAGTTTTGTTTAGGTTTATATTTTATCTTTACACTTAGAAATGTTTCTAAGCTTCTAATATGAAACTTAGAAACGTAAGTTACTAAGTTTCATATTAGAAACTTACGTGATTTACCCAAAAGTCATATTCCAAATTAAACATTGAAATTATTATTTGTAATAGTTAATAAATCTGAAAATAAAAAAAATCTTTGAAAGGTGATTAAAATGAATTATTACCACAAAAACAAACAATTGTTTTGAGAAAAATAACCAAATGTATCACTAGGTGTCAAGAACAAAAGTTGACCCATATTCGAGATATTTGATCGTTTTTTTTTCTTATCTCTTAAAGCTCTTGAATGTATTTGTTATGTAAATCATGATAAATTCATACAGTTAAACTTAATAAGTCGAAGATGCTTCAACAATAAATACCCGAATAATCGCTCTATCATGACATTTTTTTATTGGTTCTAACTAGTATTAGGCTTCACATTCAAAATAGGGATTTTAAGTTACTTTTTTGTTTTAACTTTCACAGTTCGACTTCTAAAAAGATCAACTTCCATGAACTCGCCTTCTTCCTACGAAGTTAATCATCATGTGAAAAACATGATCGACAGCATGATGATGTGGAGATGTTACCATGATGATGTTGTAATAACATCATCGACAATGCATGTTAAGTTCCGATGGTGACTTCTGAAAAATATCGTCGGACCAAAACTATATAAATAACGAGTAAAAAATATTTCTGTTTGAGTGCTCATCAAGAGCACTATGCGTGCTTCAGACATACTTTGAAACCTTTATTACATACATGGTTTCTTTCTTTGAAAACTATAAGTTTTAAAGAAGGAGTAGTTCAGTAGACTAAAAGAAGATTGAGTGAAGCCACACGAATTGTTGAAATATTATTATTGTACTTCATTTTTATATAATTTAGCATGACTAAACTCTGGTATTCACTTGGTGTAACATAGAACCACTGAACCTAACCTAAAATAATAAAAATACATACTTTCAGAGAATTCAGTTTGAGGGATTCTCTGTTCAAGTTTCCCTGACAAGTAATTTTATGTCAAAATGAAATAACATGCTTTCGGGTGTCACTAATACCAGATTAACCTTTTCAAACCTTTCCGTGGCCTAGCCTTTTTACAATAATATTTATTTAAGTATTCGTTTATGTATATGGTTATGAGGAAAAAATATAAGTTCACACTATTTTTGTTTGTCAATATTAATATAAAGATATTTTTTCTTTCTTCGAGGAATCCATAAGTAATACATTTGTGTTCTACTAGATTTATTACCCAAATATGATAAATAAGTACCACCTTCCTAATTAATATGTGGCAAAATCTAAATTTTAAAATCAGTACTGTTATTATAAAGTGATTTCTTAGTTAAAGAGAACAACTGAGAAACAATATCGTTGACTTAAACTATTTTATAATATTTTTCAAAATAGTTAAATTTCAGTCTAATTTGTATTATAAGCCATTCCATTGTAAGGGTTATCCGAGGGTAACTTTAAAAATAATTTATAACAATTGCGAATGTGATATTTTTTAGAGCAAACGAAGTTAATAAGTCTTTTGCTTTTCACTATGGCAATTTTCCCTTCCCTCATGATTCATTCGTGTTCTTTATGTCATCCAGAGAACATGGAAACATCTATCTGAGGAACATAAATGGACAGTCGTTTGTTTGACCACTTAGGCAGTGCAGAAGGCCTAGTTTTGAGCCTGGAAATCAGTTGTCACAGGAGCACGGGAATTGGCCTTCTGATTGGTCAATAGGCTGCCCGCTGTCCCGTTCCTCACCCTTTCTCTCCCTTCCATATCCCGTCTTTCCGGGGGCTTACGCAAATTGCCCGTAAGAGTCAGACGTGCTTAGCAGTTCGGCCGGGGCCTATCGTGTTGAACCAGTGTGGTTCAATCCATCAAACAAGTGTTTTACTGTCACTTCCGTTTTCGTAGTGCTAACACCTCCACGGTTTCTGTTACAGGCGCCCCCCAAGTATGCTTTCGACTACACGGTGGCGGACTACCACACCGGCGACAGCAAATCCCAGTGGGAGACCCGGGACGGGGACGTGGTCAAGGGACAGTACTCTCTGATAGAGCCCGACGGCAGCGTCAGGACAGTGGAGTACACGGCAGACGACCACAACGGCTTCAACGCCGTCGTCAAGAAGACCGAGCCCAAGGTACATTTATAATATGGTCATAAATTCGATCAATGACTAGTTATTACTAAGAAAAAAGAGAAGCAATTGCCTCCTAAACCGGAAGAACTGTTTCCATTGTACACAAAACATTTCAAAACAACTGTAGGTAGACTAGTCTATGACTTATTTTGCCTTTGTCCAGTCTTTTTTGATGATTTGCTTTTTTGAGGTAGCGCTAGTGGTGTCAACGATGTTTTGATATTGCAAAATACCTTGAACATTCATGTGCTAGCCAACTATGCAATCAAGAACTTGGTAAACTGCACCCTCAACAAACACATACACCTTTTCAATACCAGGAGTAAAAATCACTTAAGTCTCCAATGTTGCTGACTCATCTAGTCTGTGGGCAGCCACACGAGCAAATATTTTCGCTTGGAAAATATTTGTATATAATAAGCTGTACAACCACATTTCCATGTATCCTGATGGCAAGTTCTTGAAGAAACTAACACTTGGTTGGTAAAAAATTATTTTCATAATATCAATGATTTTTTTTTTTTAGAAAGCAAAGAATAATATAGGCCTATTGTGATTTTGCTAAGGAGGCCCATTATTTCTTGCCGTAATACTACTTTCCCTCGTATCATATTTATTATGTGTTCTTATGGCTAGCTACAACATCGCATTAAAGTATGTTTACCCATTTGTGCATGAACCCGAAACTGATGAGTGTTGTTGAAAATAACCGGAAAATGTTTTCACTGTCATTGTCTATTGTCCATGCATGCACTTGCCGAAGACAATAAATATATTAATTATTCAGAATTCTATCTCTTCAAGAAACTGAATTGAAAAAATATTTTGGGGGATGTAGTCCAGGATAGGATGCTTCATTTCTCTCCAGTCAAAAAAAATTATTTTCTCTATTGCCACTAAAGTGTAGAAAAATTACCCTAAGTTTCAATGACAATGTTAAGTTGTTTATTTTGAGTGAAATAAACATACTCGTCCATGTAGTATTTTTTATTGTGTTTCTAAATTAACCATATTGTTTTAAGTTAACTTATGTATATCAACATTTATTTATTTATATCAGTCATTCGCCTGAAGTAAGTTATTTATTTGTTTTGTCCATTCAAGGTGCCCCACCACGAGCCAGCCCCCGTGGTGCACTACGAGCCGGTTCACCACGCCAAGTACGAGTACGAGCCTCAGTACGAGCACTACTACCCCCACCACTACTGATTCTGCCCAGTATCTACAACCGCCGCTGAACCTCTCCGCTGTAAAAAACCCTAAGCCCTAAGCCAGGTTCACACGCAACGATAAATTGAACGACAAAACTGCACCGACAAGTCGGTACGTTTTGTCGGATATCGTACGTTCGTTTACACGATAGAGAGTAAAGCGTTACAGAACGCGTAAAGCATATAGAACGTTACGAAAAACATAACGATTAAACGTAACGATTTGTCTGAATGATATGATGGTGTATGCACCCATTCCGTCTTTCCGTACAAGTCAGTTAGTGTTTTACCCTCATTTGTCCTCTTTATTTCTGTCAGAATAATCTACTTTTAATTTGCCATAAGCAAGGAAAGTTTTTGTACAGTATTCTAAACTCTATGAAGAACTCCTAAGGGGCTACACGTAGGTGTAGCTACTACATTTGTGCTCCTTCACCAAAATAAACTTAAAAAACTGGTAAGCAACAAAAGTTCAAAACTTAAACAGCAAATGGAACTTACAGAGTAATCACTCAAAAATACGAGACGAGATATGAAACGACGACGACAAAACCAAGGTCGAGACAGGGTGTATCCGTTTACACACTACGACTTGTCGATGCCAACTTACCAAGCAACGACTTATTGTTGCTAACCGTCGAGATTTGTGCAATTTTTCACAAACCTTTCGATCCGGCTCCAACTCATACAAGTCGTAACAACTTGCGGTTTACATGGTCCGTCTTGCATGCAACGTCATATCGTTCAGACTAATCGTTACGTTTTATCGTTACGTGTAAACCCGGCTAAGGAGGGCTATAGTTTTTTATAAACTCTTAGCCTGATGAAATTTGTAAAGTACCAATCGTCAAAAATGTAACGCTGCTTTCTTGCTTTTTTCAAACAAACGTGGATTGTTTGAATGTAATTAATGTTTAAATATTTTGCACGTTATGAAACGAAGGTGTGCTTGAGGAAAGGTACTCCATTAAAGAAACCCCCAATAAAGAGTATGTTTAAATAATATACAGAGTGTTTTGTTTATTTAAAGTAGTTTGAAAAGTTTTAATTGTTATTTTTATATTAAATACACTATTATTTAACGTGATAAAATTAGTGTAATAGTGTTAAAAATCTGCCAATTTGAATGAAGATAAATTTGAATAGTCTTAATGAGGTATGTTGGTTGTTTGAGGAGTCTTATCTTTAAACAATTAGAGTTACATAAAATACATTTTTGATTAACCTAAAGGTTGTTTAATACATGCCATTACAAAAGTTCGCCTATTGTGTTCAAATGTTTTATTTATATATTTTATACTACAAAAATATATGCATATTTCAGCATACGTATTGTCCTAGGTCATGTGTATAGCTCGGAATACTTATGGGGTTTACTAAGAATATTTTAAGGAATTTTTTTGTAACGTTTATAGTTCATATTTGAGAGTTCTTAAAGATAAAACTTTTTTGTAATTAATTCCATGAATTATTAGATTTTTTCTTTATATAGTAAATAAATAATTCTGCTTTGTAATTGGTAGGCTTTGTGTATTTTTAATTTTCTTCAGATTGAAACCTAAATAAGCTTACTCATCCTCAGAAACTGTACCTGAATACTACGTTGTACATTTAATGTTAAGTGTGTGACTTCGTTAAGTTCACCACTAATAATAATGGAACTGTATGGATTATTTAAATAAATATTTTTACATTTTTTATGTGAAGTTTTTTTACAATCATCTAGTAATCGACATTTTACAATAATAGTACATTGATGCATATTATATAATACAGTATTATATGTATACGTTCATGCAATAATATGGCACACAAAATTTATTGTATAGCATATGGTAAGAAATTCTCAGTTATAATGTATTGTCTCGAGCCAAACTATCATAATGATTTAACCTAACTTTAAACAATTTCCAAAAAGTTTAAAAACAAAAATATAACATTATTTAAAATTTAATTTGCTTTTACGTAAGTACAAAATAGTA
This sequence comes from Neoaliturus tenellus, assembly GCA_030545055.2. Lineage (NCBI taxonomy): Eukaryota > Metazoa > Arthropoda > Insecta > Hemiptera > Cicadellidae > Neoaliturus > Neoaliturus tenellus. The sequence continues at coordinate 100,062,745 of CM061537.1, forward strand.
ATACAAACGCACCATAAAGAAACTACGGAACATATTGTGATAATTTGGTTAGGATTACATTCGTGGCAAGGGTAACAGGCAAAACATATTATTACTGAGAAGGTGCTTTAAAATTTGGTTTTGTGAAACAATTTATATTTAATATTCTTTTAAACCCGTTTTCTGTTTACTACTTCAGATGAATAATGTATTTTATCGAAATACTACTGAAAATTCCATTTTCGCAAAAATATCAACATGATATTTTTTATGACTTACAAGAAATAATACACAGAAATAGCAATCCAATGTAAATGCTGAACTAGTTATTTAGGTCAAGTTTTACTCTTTGAAAAAAAAAACTTTCATTTTTGAAGAACCATAAGTTAAAATTTTTAATCTTTATTTTCTCACTTTTTATGATAAGCATTTTTAGTATGATAACAAACCCCCCTTTTCACTTTTAGGCCGATTAGGTTTGAATAATGAATATAATTTATTGGTCATAGAAGGCCACTTGGGATACAACGATAACACAAAGCAGACTTGGTTAGTTTTAGGTCAAAGGCTCGATCCTTTGGATGGAAATAGGATGTGTTTAAATGTTTACAAACCATGAACCAGATAACAAAACTGCCATTAATTTTAATGTCCAATTTCCATCACAATTTTAATGTCAATCTTTTTATCGCTATTGACAATATATTCATAATAGCAATATCCTATTCTTAAAACAGTGAATTACCACAGTAACCAACAAGAGATCAAAGAAAACAAAAGAAGATAAATAACAACAAAAATAAAATAAAAACAGGTGACAATTAACTGATCGTTATGCACGATGATAACATACTATTGTATTTTTCTTTGGTTAGCTTAATAATATTAAGCTATTATTATGATGATGCTCAACATATTATGATGTTGCTTGGTCAAATATTCTTTTTCCATACTTTTTTATACTTGTTTTTCTCTAATAACTGTTTTGTCATTGCGATTAAAAGTTACAGTAAATGCCTATCGATTATTGATATGGTTGCCTAGCAAACAAACAAAAGATAAATAGAAGAAAATTGTAATATTACACATTATGTGAAATTGTTCTTATTGAAAAATATTTAATTTAGAATGACGATAGAAATTTACTTTCAGATTAAAATTTTAGCCTCGAGCGTTAAACCTCAACACCTTTTAAAACAATTCTCTAAGAACTACGTATATAAACGATATTTTCATCACACTACACTATGCAATAAATTCTAAGCAAATAAAAAAACATTTTTTTTCATAACAAACATAACATAACCTTAACCAACATGGAAAGATGTACTGTTTGTGTTTCTGGTTGCTGAGCAACCACTTCACATCAGCTAAGGCCACCGAAGCTAGAATACTCTAAGTAGACAACTACAACTGATTCCAAGGGTAAAGCATCAAGTTCCTTCGTACGTCATATCTATTAGAAATTTCCCATCAGCTGACTTACCAACTATTTCACTGATTTGTTATTTGTTGTCACCTACCTTATTTTATTTTAGACTATCAGTCTAGGCTACAGTTTTCTTTAGGAGTCTAAGGTCAGCCCTAGACCAAAAACACATGATTTTCGTTGTTAGAAGTAATGGTCGAAAACAAGTGTTATTGATGCAGTGTGATGAAAAAGTTTTTTTTGTTATCTGTATATTCAAAATATATTTCTATACTTTTAAGTTTGTTAAATGAGAAATTGTATTTTGAGAAGTATCCCAGTGGGAAGGATATATTTTAAAATCCTTGTTCTAAGCCTTACGCATAGACATTGGATAAAACAAATAACTGGAGCGCTAAAAAACAGCCATTATTCTTTTCTTATGGGGAACTTTATTACTGACCTTTAATTCATTAATGCACAGAATGACTTCAACAAGAATTTGAGACTGCAAAATACTCTATAAAATCTACCTCGAAATTATGAGTTGATTTACCTCCTTCGAAAGTAATCGTCGGATATTGATATCGGGTTTCGTTAATACACTATGAGGCACCGACAGTCATGTATGAGGACTTCACTTTTCCTTGATCTTTCTATCTAAATATTTGAAATATTTGTAATGAACTTTGTTTGTATCTTGAAAAAAAATCTAGAAACGTTTTTGTTCAAATCTGGAAGAACAACATCAGTTAAATTACTTTGACCACTCTGCACCATTATCAATCACACTAATATCAATCAACCTTGATATATATATATATATATATATATATATATATATATATATATATATATATATATATATATATATATATATATATAGTACACAACGTTCTACTTGGTGATGTAACACTACCCCACATTACCGAAACTAGTTACTTAAGTTACTTAAGCTACACATAGCTATGTTACTTGGTAACATAACCCCTAAAACCCCTAAAAACCAAAAAGATTTTTGTTTTTTTTCCCACCAGAGTCAAAGTTATGCAGATCCACAATAAATGTAGAAACAACTCACTACACAAAAATTCCAATTTACATGATGTTATCTTATTTATATTTTAGGGATTTGTTAAAAATATTTTATCTACCTTTACCTGAATGAATCTTCAAAACCTTCAGTTTTGAAAGTAAAAATAGGGATACATAAGTAAATATTTTCGATATCTGAATTGTATTACTGAAATAATTAGGTTAAAGTAATAGTATAATCGTGCTCAACCTGGAGCTAAATACAGCCAGGATCATCAGGATTATACACTGCAGACCACGAATAACCTACGGTGAGTTAAATACAAAATATAGGCTATTCAACTTTGGTTGAATTCCATGTAATTTAGGTGAATAATGGTTTTATTCATAATGTATACCTTCTCTATCTAACCATAAGAAACCCCTAAAATATCATGCATTTTTCAGTAATGCTGAGTTATGGAAACATGTTTTAAAATCTATTAATATAACTCTAAAGATATTAACTTTTGTAACTTGAAAAATGTATTTTACATTTCCATACCCTTTTGTAAAATGTAAAAAAATAAATGCAAAATGAAATAAACTATAATTTAAAAAAATATATGTTGATATTAAATTGAAATTATCTAGCCTAATATCTATATGATGCTTTTCCTAATTTTTCTAAACTTGTGTGCATCGTAAGAAAAATCCGTGCATACCGTTAAAAAGGTTTCCTGTAGATGAGTAGAAACCAATCATATCTCATCGGCTTCCAGGGAGTGCTTTGCTCTCTAGGTTCCCAAGTTTCAATGTGTATCTCATAAAAAAACAATTATAAATGATTGAATCATTAGAGAGCTGTTGTAATAACAAATTAAAAAAAAAACGTGTGTTTCAGAAGTAAAATAATTTTTAAAACTAATTAGGTCCAGATAAACTGAAATTTTAGTAGAGTTTTGTCATCCCTTGTGTGTATAAATCTCTACGATTTAAACCTTTGTCTTCTGTTTCTGCCATAGAGTCTCCAAGGTTGGCGTTTGTTATCATAGTTTTCATCACTAGGAGCAAAAGTGGGTCTTTTATGGAACACAATTATGTTTTTAAAACGAGGCGCAGCCGAGTAACACGATTAAACATCAAAAAGACAATTTTGCCCGAGTGATGAACAAAGGTTTTTATCATAATGTGGAATTAGACTTTTATCGTTAAAAATATTAACTACAAAGTTAGTTTTATTTTCAAGGTTATATTTACAAAGTAAGCAATATGATGTGTTTACATTTCTGATAAACAATGCTGTCGTTTGAATTTAAAAATTTTGCATCTCACAATTAATAAATGAATAATTTGATTCTTATATTAATTAATTACTAATCAATAATTATAATTAATTAATAATTATATTTATTATGAATAATAAAGTATATTATTAAATGAATAACAATATACTTAGCAAATAGCTGTCATTTCTGTCCGAGGTCCTAAAAAATATTCCAGCAGATTTTTTCAGTCCTAGGACAAAAAAGCTGGTTTTGGTTTTAGTACTATTAAGAGACCAAAAATAGGCTGATTGCGTGCAGAATGATAAAAAAACCTTTAAAAGTGCACCGAAAATACATCTCAGTTAGTGTTTTTGTGCAATAAACTCTAAAGTCGTGTTTGTATTAAATAAAAATCTTACTAACCCCAAATTTAAGTATAATATAAACAAAATATTATACAACTTTCAGACTATAATGTAATACAGGATTTTTATATTTAATGTATTTATCTGGTATTTCAAACTTTATTACAACATTTATATTAAGATGGAAACCAAATATTGAAAGGAGCATAGTTTCCTGAATTTCAAACTGATTTTATTTTTAGTTACATTAAGTATAATTATATTTTTATTGCCTTTTTATTACCGGCAATGAAAACGAACATATCAGTAAGACGTTGGGTAAAGGATGTTATAATGTCGTCTTCAGTAAAACATGACTCATCTATAGTCACGACACCAGACGGGGGTTTATACAACTAAACAAACATCCTAATGTCTGTTGGTACACGCAATCGATATGGCAACAATTCCAGACATCATCCGAAGCTTCTGGAATGAGCGAAGACACTCTTATCATTTGTCGATGTTTCTAGATAATTGTAAATTATTATTTAAACCCCTTTCTTCCCAAAGATATCAACAATCGTTCCCTGTCATTCACAGTGCTATAGAGCTCACCTCTACAAAAATGGTAAGTCGTTTGTACAGAAAAATATAGCTTTTAGCAGATATTTACTTTCAAATGAATAAAAATATTTACTAAATATTTTGTCGAATTTAATTAATTGGCCTTAGATATCAAGTACATCGTAAAAACCTATGATGTTTTCTTTGGTTCACATGTAAGGTAATTTTCAACCAACCAAAGGAATGATTTTTGGTTGTGAAAGCATATTTTGGAATTTAAAGTAAATTATGAATTAATTGTTGTTGTTTGAGTCAATATAGTTTTTGGCATTCAATGGGAATCAAAAAACGAAATTCTTGGAAAAATTTTACTGTTGACGAAACTAAATTAAAGCCTTTCTGTAAATTAGGACGAGTGGTAAAACATGTGCTTCGTTTTAAAACAAATAAAGAGAATATATTTTGTATAGCACCATCAGAAAAAAATAAAAGATCAATTACTTACTTACAACGAAATATGAAATTTACATAATTACATAATAAAATAACTAGAAAATAATATTTGAAGGTGGTCATAATTTTTCCATACAAATAGCATCAATGGGATTTGAATGATAAAGTGTTCTCTCTCTCTTTAAATTGATACAAACTTAATTTTCCAGGGAATTTTTTTACATTTTGTTAAATTGATTTGCGGTAAAATTCCCTTAGTTTTATAAACCTTGGAACATGTACATAAATAAAGTGATAAAGCGGGCAGTATTTTATTTGAGTTTTAAAATATTAATGTTTAAATATCTTGTATTGAACTATTAGAATGAATTATGATTAAAAAACCAATTATGTCGTTATAAGTAAAAAGGTTAAGCTCTATCGATTGACTCTAATTTCAATTTACAGAGTGTGCTAGAAGTAACCTTTCCAGACCGGACGTATACCAGAAGTAGATAATTTTAAATACAAATCCCCAATTTTTATGGCATTTTTGGATTGTACGAGTAGTTTCAAGAGAATTTTAAAATTTAACTTGCACCCATAATCCTAACAGTTTAGGAGATAATGGCGATTGGAATTTAGATTTTTTCATAAGAATAACGTGGAACACATTTTTAAATCCATTAACTCTAAGAATTTTTGTTAAATAAACATGTCCCATCACAAAAATGTTTTAGACTTTCCTTTTAAAATTTTTTTCATCATAAATTGTTTTATTCTTTCCATCAAACTTAAAATGTCATGGAGTTACTAAAGCTGTACAGAAAAATAAAACTAATAAGGTAATAATCGATATTTTACGATAAAATATTATTTAAAATGAGCTTCTAATACATTTTTATAATTGGACAATTCTGTTTTACATAAAATGTTCAGACATAATGATTGAGAAATTTTTTCAATGTTATTCTTAAGGGGAAAACTAAATTAAATTTCAACCACTATTATCTCCAAAACCGTTTGTTTTAGTAGTAAAATTAAATTTAATGTTGTTTTAAAATCACGCGTAGAATAAAAAAAAATGTTATAAAAAGCGGGGGCTTGTATTAGCAACTTCCGGTTTTGGGTGTGTTACTTCTGGTACACTCTGTATATTTAAATAAGTTTCAACCGATAAAGCGTAACTAGTTTACACATAAGACACAATTTTTTGTGTGAAAAATTATTTATTTATATTTTAAAAGGGGTGTAAGGGTGGTCTGGGACACCCGGTATATTTGCTCTTAGTAGGCGTTATGTTGTGATTGTTTAATGCTTCACTTTTAAGACGGTTAAGATCTCTTGTCAGCCTTAAAAACTTGTTGAATCGTATTTATCTTTGAAAAATTATATTTTTATATAATCTAATAAAATAATTAATTAATAACTTGCTAATTTCCACCAAGGTTCATATTATAGTATCATTTTTAATGTATCGTTTATTTTATATATTAGTAGAAAAATTTGTTTGTAGCAAGAAATCTACTTGGCATAAAATATAATTAAAAATGTGGTTTCAAATATTCCAAAAAGACTACTAAAATAAAGATAGAGTGAAACAAGCGCAATACAAAGTAGTTATAAATTCCAAAGCTATTACAATTGGCTTAAAATGATGCCCTCCGTTTAGTGATTCGTGCTTTAATATCATAATTAATTTGTTTCAGATCTATCCAGTGATAATTGTAACTCTTTCTCTGCTGCATATTCACCAAATGAAGCCATTGGTAAGTTTGAATAGCTCTATTTTACTCAACCAACTTCTTATGAATAAAACAGTAAAAAATGAAACAAATTACGAAATGAATAATTTAAAATGTATGCTGCAATGTAATTCATGTAATGTAAATTCATCATGTAAATCGGTGCGTCATTAATAGCATTATTAAAAATGTGCCTTTACCATAACTACTAAATGGTTTTCGACGTAATTACTCAAAAGCACGATATGCTAGTTACTATTCACTCTATTAGTAAAAAGTATGTTTTAATTTAATGGTTTTTAACATTGCACATTATCTTAACGGAACAATTTATGTTTTGTATAAATTCAAATAATAAAAATTGTTATTGTCTTCAAAGAAAATTATTTAAAAAATAAGAAAATTAAGAAACTTATTAAAATTATTAAGAAAATTATTTTCTTCATTTTTATTTCTTATACAGGTATTTTGTATCAAAATATTCATACGGAAGTTTTATTTTTCAATAAAGAGTTATATGTAGCAATAGAATAAAAATTATACAGTTCTCTTTGTTTTGTTATTTTTAATAAATGTCTTCATGAAATATTGTTTCAGTTTTAATGTTTTATCAACATAGTTTGCCTATAATGCGTAGAACTTCATTAGCAATCCAATATATAATAGACCTGTAATATATAGGTTCTTTACAAATTAATTCGTAAAAAAATCCGTACACGAAGTTACGGCTATAACTGTTATAATAGACATCAACTGATTTGATTTTGTTTGGTTCTTCAAACAAGTAAACTTTATTAGTTTTAATGGTCTTAGGCTTCCCAACAATCTTAAACACATTTCATAAAAATAGTTTTTCTCAATAAATTAACACGTTACAATAGGTTTTTTTCAGTTTTGTTTTATATTAAATCTTGGTCGTAAAACACTAGTCTATAAGGAGTCAAACTAGGATTTAACAAGAATTAAAATAATACAGTTTAGTCTTTTTACAAATTTTACAAGAAAAATAATAAATAAATAACATAACATAAACAATTAATCTTAATTTGAATTGTACTTCTCGTAGATCAACAAACAGTCATAGTTTATAGTTAGTACAAACAGTTAGAGTTTATATTACACCAAGCAACACTCTGATGGCTTTGGTCACGTCATTCATCCCAGTGTGTGTTTTGGCTCGTGTTATTACAACTCAAATGAAGCTATATTTATTTAACGTAATTCAATAAAATAGTGAACTATTGTTTTATTTTCATTCCAGGCTCCCTCCGGCGGTATGGAAGGCCCTCGGTGGTTCGACCAAGTTTCCTCTGCGGTAAATCCACCACAGAAGCCCGGCTTCCAGAACCCTGGCTTTCAGAATCCGGGGGTGAACCAACCCTTCGAGCCCCAGCCTCAACCCAAGCCTCAACCTGAAACCCAGAACGCGGCACAACCACAGAACCTCGGCTTCCAACAACTCGTCCAGAACCAAGGCGCTCCGTTCAGGCAGCCGTCATTGTTCGAGCTGCTCTTTGGACCCGCCTTCTCCAGTCCAAGCTTCGCATCTCAACCTCAGGGAGTTCAAAACCAGCCTCAAGACGTGAAGTGCCAGCAGACTCCAGGCTTTGAAGCTCCTCCTTCAGGAATGGACGCCGCGTCGGGCGCCGGGTTCCAAAACACAGGTTTTCAGGATCAGCAAGCTCAACAACCTCAGAACCAAGGATTTCAAAACGCCGGTTTTGGGCAGCAGAGTCCAGGCTCGCAACAAAACACCGGATTTCAAGGGCAGCAACCTGACCCGGGGTTCCAGGCTCAGGGCAACCCCGGGTTCCAACAGGCGGGGGTCAACGGCCAACCACAGCCTGGGTTTGAAGGTCAGCAAAATCCACCCTTCACTGATCCGATACAGTCGGAAATGTCAATCTTCAACAATCTTCTGAGGAACTTTTTCATGTGGTAGAACAAATCCGGCGATTAATTGTACAATGAAAGTTAATAAATAAAAAAAATCATGAATATTTTAGTTTTTCATTTTCTTCCCAACGAGCTAATAATTCAAAATGTTAAATTTTTAGGAATCTATTAAAAGACGCTATATAAAGTCCTGTCATAAAATAAGCAACTTAATAAAATAATTCAAAATAATTTACAACTTTTTTAAATGTCTATTTTTATTTTCAGATGAAAACATTTGCATTTCCTCATATATTTTAGAGTAAATGCACTGTATATAGGGATGAAACAAAGGTTTTGTAAATCACCTGACGTAGACAAATGGCGAGTCGGTGTGCTTTGCTGCTTTGTAATGTTGAAGTTATTTAACTTACTCGTAAAATTCTCAATTGTATTAATACAACGTAAATAAACACTAACAATTATATAAATATAAAGAATTTTTAATTCTTTTGAACAGCACTCATTCCTTTTATCAGCGTTTAAGGCATCTTAATAAACATTATATTTAAAATTGCTTAAAATGTTGGGAGTTAATGAATTATTTTTATATTATTGTTCAGAATAAAATCATTATAAAAATAAACTATAGTTTTATTGACAAGTTAGCAATACAAACATAGTATTTCAATTTTAATTTAATAAAAATATACATTTTTTTGTAATTTTAATTTTTTAATGTTTCATTAAAACGATAAATTATAAAACAGTTTTTCTCAAATAATTCGTTATTATTGTGTTGGAAGTAATCTTTTCTATTAAAACATTAATAATGCAGCTTAAAGAGCACTTTACTTAAAAATGTAGAAAAGAAAAGTTCAAAAAGAAAAACTTGAAAAGGAATATAATTTTAAGTTACACCTGCATTGTAAAAGTAAATCAACAATCATATCATGTTTACAGATTGTTTTTTTTCAGTTCGTTTGTTACACAGACGATAATAATATATTCTTCCCTTATATAATGTCTTTACTCTAAAAGATCTGTAATAAAATCTAGTCATGACTATACACCAATTCTTTAATTACCACTCACCAAACAGAGACTCTCTATAACAGAACAGAGTTGCCATTTGTCATAGACGTAAAGTTTTTTTATAGGGAATCACGAAGAATGGTTTTGCAAACTTCCTTCAGGGCTCCACCCCCAGGGGTCTTCAAACTCAAAATTACTATATGCTGTTCCAATCTACAGGATTGAAATATCCTGAAATATTGATATTTATTGAAATATTGAAATACTGAAATATTGAAATATTCCTCGTTGGTTTAAGCTCGTTACTAAGAAAAGGTTATGCAAAATTGTTTCTGGACTCTGTCTCACAGGGTTTCAAAGTTTCAATATAAAAATTATGGAATTAGGGTTCAGTGAATAAAAAAAAATTACTATTAAATTTAATCATGATTGCTGACGTAGTTGTGAAGGGTAACAGCTAGTCATTATACAGCGTGGTTTAAAAGTCCTGGAAAGGTGAAATTAATGTTTACCATTATAGATTAAGTAATGAGACTTGATTTGATGTATGTTAATAGCTATAAATGTCTACTCTTAAGCTATTATCTCTTTTTTATCCCTTGAGGGGGACTGCCCACTAAAAGTCAGATAAAAATCTTAAATAGCAGCATAGAACGAGTTTGGTATCAAATTAAAGATCTCACTCAGCAGAGTACAATGCCGCAAACTACATTTCAAATGGATGACCGAGACGAAAATGGCACTCAAACTTTTTTCCATGAAATGAAAAATGAAATGGAATAACGTTTATAATGCTTAACCTTTTAACGTCGGGATTGTGGCTTATTACTACAAATACAAAGACTTTTAAAATGATGTACGATATGACAAAGGATAAAGTAGATTTCTGTAAGACTTCCAAGAGGGACAGAAACATAACCCTTGGGTGTTTAAATTAAAAATTCTTTGTCCTCTAACAGATCATAAATAATTTTAAACTTCTTTTCATTTGGATCAATAAGCAATAAATCCGACGTCAATAGGTTGAGTATTAAGAGAGTTATTGCATTTTTAAGTTTTACTCATATGATTTTAATGAAAACTTTGTTTGCCTGCCCTTTCCGTCTCGGTCATCCATTTCAAATCTAGTTTGCGGCATTGTACTCTGCTAAGTGATGCCATTAGTTTGATACAAAACTTGAACTATGCTGCTTTTAAAGAATTTTGTCTGACTCCTCGTGGGTTGTCCCCCTTAAGAGATAAAATACCCCCGTCGCAGCAGACCTGCGTACTCAGCGAATTTCCAAATTAGTAATATTAATTTTGACCACATAAAACTATAAACCAAATAAAATCACATGCTCATAAATAGGGAAATAAAATGTCTATTCTCCTTATGATAAATATAGTGAGAGTATGCAGGTATGCTGCCATGGGGAACACTAAAAGTAGGATTTTATCATAATAAAATTTATTTCAACCATATGAAGCCATTTACTAAGTTTTATCAATATCTGTCCATTGCTAAAGAAGTTTGCCTATTCTCCATATGATTAACATGGGAAAAGAGTATGCAGGTTTGCTGCCATGATAAGCACAAAAACCAGGATTTTTTACCATAAATGGTTGAATCTCAACCAAATGAAGCTGAATTCCAAGTTTCATCGAAAAATATTAGTTAATAAGTGAAATATTAACACATCCCAATTCTCCATAAGATTAACATTGGAGCCCCAAAATACAATGTACTATCTTTAGACTTTGTAATATCTCGGTAACTAATGGAGATGGAGCAAACCTTCAAAATACTAAATTGTGTGTTTTTTTTTTTTTTTTAGCTAAATCCAATGGTCAAAATAAAAATTTAAAATTTTTAAAATTTACATATGAAAAATGCAAAAAACCCATTTTTGGGGTACAAAACCCCCCAAAACTACCCCTTCCGGTAGGTCGATATGTCTGGTTTACGAACACATCCGAATAAACGTAGGATTACACATCTCTACCAAATTTGGTCTCGATCGGACCATTTTTACGAGAGTTATCGTGTCTAGGGACACATATATATATATATATATATATATATATATATATATACATATATATACATATATATACATATATATATATATTTATATATATATATATAAAATTTTTAATGACTATTATTTTTGGTCTCTGGGCACCTAAAAACGAAAAAGTAACATGGTCCCGGGCTTAGGTCTTACCATGAGACCTACGGTAATAGCTTATTCCCTATGGGAAATTCGCTAAAAGTGATAATAGCTTAAAAGAGTAAACATTTATGCTTATTATTGAAAATCAAGTTTCATTACTTTAGGTGTAATGGTAAAACATATAATCCGGGACATTTCAACCACTCATTTTATACTCTATTATACAAATTTTCCTTGGATATGTTAAATTTTCTTGTCATTAAATTAAGATTTTTTTATAATGGCTTTAACTAACAGAAAATGCGAATTATATTTTATCCCATGATATTTTTCTCGAAATATTCGATTTATAAATTTCATATACAATAGACTATTAATATTGAAACATTATTTTAATTACATAAATATTAGCAATTTTAAATTTCTTAGTGTTATTATTTGATTATTTTGAATCGATTATAAAACCTAAGAAATCTCATAATAAAAAATAAATTGATTACTAAACAAAATAGAAATATTCAGTGGTCTTTGAGCGCTTTGATGCATGTGGGGGCTGGGATAGGTACCACAGACAACTTGTAATAAACCGAGTTTTGCGACCTAATAAACACCCCGTAAACCACTTAGTTTGTGACGGCACTTGGTTTATGAATAGATGGCTCTAGTAAAGAAAAAAATCAACCTCAAGGTCTCACTTTAAAGGACATGGAGCAGTAAAAATGTTTTCCTACCACTGCATGGAAATAATCACATTGCCACAGCTGTAATCCTACGCAAAACAGTTCATTTCCGTTTTCCGGGCCTTTTCCGCTCTAGAGCGGTAATGGAACATTGGCGCACGCTAAATCAAGGTTATTTTAAATCTACAATAGGTTAGAGCGGTAAAGAAGGTGACGTCACAACACAGACTAGTTCCTATTGGTCAGAAACCACATGACAATCACCATAATTATTACAAATTAATTGTAGTTGCTTTGCTCTGAATCAGCTGATTTCACGGTCAGGATTTTGATAACACTAACTTCCGGTTACACATCTATGCAAGTGATTACGATTTATTACAGTTATTAAGTTAATGAAAGTTAATGAAGTTAAATTTAAAGTTGATATAATTGTGTACGTTTATTAAATACATTTAATCGGTTGTAATTATGGTGGTAGGAAAAATATTGTGTGTATTACGAGCACAAATAGTCATTGCCGCTCTCGAAATGTTTGGCCGCACTCAGCTGACGCTTCGTGCGGCCAACTACATTCTCGAGTGGCAATGACGTTATTTGCGCTCTTAATACACAAATAGCTATTTCATCACAATACATCGATATCAACTGTTTTCGACCCTCGTTTCTACCGTCGAAACACCTGTTTTGCCGGCTCCGGCTTAGGCCTGCAAAATCAGCTGGCCTAGACCTTACATAAAAACATTCACAACACGTTGTATCACAAAAACATGTGACTGCATCAATGAAATGAATTGGTTGCCTAGCAACCGGAAACTGAAGCAGTACATCTCGCTAAGTTAGTTAAAGTTGAGGTTATGTTTTGTTTGTTATGAACGAAAAAGTAATGTTTTCACTTGTTTAGAATTTATTGAATTGTGTAGTGTGATTAAAAATATCGTTCGTTACTCGGGCCGAAAGGGCCACTTTCGGCCCTTGTGACGAAATATACTATTAAATGTGGTTTTCTTTAACATTGCCGTTGTTCTAATTGGTTAAACATAAATAATTTTCGACCTTTAGTTTAATTTAAATAATGTTCTTAAAATGTAACTTTGCAGACCAAAGGCTTGCCCATGTAAAGTATAACACATTGTTTTTACGCTTGTTTATTCAAAGTGCGCTTGTTTCAAGTGCGCTTGTTGTTCAAATCCGTATATAGTTTTAAAACAAATGTTTACAAGTGTAACTTAATACCGCGTGATCTTATTTTATATTACGATATTATTAGTAATTTTTAGCTAAGAGTGCTTTTCCACAACTTAGTTTTATCCTTCGAAATAAGGACAGAAATAAGGACAATAAGTTAAAAAAGACAATGTTCCTTATACCAAGTGGAATTAAAGTTTCTTTAGAGTTTTTTTTTTCATTTCTCTGAGAGGAACATATCTTTTTTCAAACAAATTTGTTTTCATTTGTGATTTTTTTTCTTTTTCAAAATATTTTTCAACAAGTATATACTTTTTTAACTTAACAAACATATAATATTATTTTGACAATATGTTTTTACGTTATGGTACAAATTAAAATAATAAAAATATTATTAGAAAAAATAAAACTCGTTTTCAAAGAAACATATATCATTTATTATCACCTAACACTCAATCAATTAAGTGGACTAAAGACTGTTTTCAAATAAAATTTATTCAACTTCATAATTCTATATCATATCTCAATTAAGACACTATTTAAACTTTAAACCAGTTCTGGACTTTGTCCTGCATGTTCTTCATCTGGGTTTCAAACCAGTTCCTGTGTGCCTGAGCGACTTCCTGGTGGGACGCTGGGCCTGGGGGGTTGAACCCTTCCACGGTGCCTCCCTGGAGAGCGGGGTCCTTGTTATGGTGCAGCAATGTCTCGGAGTGTCTCCCACTGATGTGAGGGGCCGCTGCCGGGGTCTGGGGAGCGAACAAACTGTTGAGACCTCCCCCGAACAGGGACTGGGTTATGAAAGAAATCGGGTTCCACCCAAAAGTATTTGGTTGACCCATTTGGGACGGTTGATTCAATTGAGGTTGTTGAAAGTTCGGTTGTGGATTTTGAAATTGGTGTTGAACTCCTTGAGGGTGGTCCTTGTTCAGAAATGATTTGGAGTGTTTCATCTGTACAAGAGGTTCTTGCGATTCTGGTTGTAGATTTTCATTTGGTTGAGACATTTCGTTTTTAGTGCCCAAGTTTTCACCGGACATCGGATTTTCTTTTTGAGCCTGTAAAAGATAAATTTTAAAATGAGTTTTTAGAATAGCCAAAAGAGATTTTAAAACATATTATTAAATTTACAAAGAATCATTATATTGATGCAGTTTTCTATTGAAAATTACTACACAAATCTTAAAAGTTCACATGATTTGTACTCTATTTGATTGTATCACCTGCCTTGTTTTCAATGTCATTCTTAGAGTGTTTTAACTGAAATATATCATTTTCAAACAATAGTTTAATCGAAATAATCATTGCTTTGAGAGGGAAAGGATGTTTACA
Organism: Neoaliturus tenellus; assembly: GCA_030545055.2. Classification (NCBI taxonomy): domain Eukaryota; kingdom Metazoa; phylum Arthropoda; class Insecta; order Hemiptera; family Cicadellidae; genus Neoaliturus; species Neoaliturus tenellus. The sequence continues at coordinate 100,077,768 of CM061537.1, forward strand.
ACATCACATTTTTAGAAGGAGTGGTTTTGGGCTTCGTGTTGTGTAGCCGCGAGCTTACAGTAGTTCCCCGTACGCCACGGTTAGGTGTTGCGTTTTTCATGCACTTTTTATTGGTTGAAGTATGAGTTCTGGGTAGCCTACCCATGTCACCCAGGCGTTTTACAACTTTCCTTGTTCTAATACTGGTCAGTGGTCTCATTTTTGTGGATTTTATTTGCCGTCTATTTGTTTTCAAAATGACATATTTTAAAATTTATTCCACTTGAATATAAGGATATTACAAATTCTTTTTCAGATAATTTAATGTATATAAATAATTTTGTTTGTATTTAAATTTATGCTCGGTTTTCAAGATGAATAACTTCTTGATTAGCATTATACGTGTTGGTATTGTTACTCGCGGGTGGAACAATATTTACAAGACGGTAAATATATATGAAAGATCTTATAATGGCCATTTTGCCATTATATGATCTTTCATATATATTTACCGTTTTGTATACAATCACAGTATAAGTGTAAATATATCGAGTAGTGTTGGAAGACGTATTATTATTTCACCCGTGAGTTTAAGATGAACTAATCCCAAGCATACATAAATGTCAGCTTTGTAGAAGAAATAGATTTCTTGAGAGAAAAGTACCAAAACACACAGATTTAAGTACTTCTATGATGTTAATAGCCCTTACACTTCCTGTCCAAAATAAAAGATAGAAAGCCTAACAATGTAAGAAGTATTTAAAGACAGTAAAATTGGAAAACTTTTTGAATGCACAACCTTGAATATTTTAATAACACTCTTTGATTGTTTGAATGCATTACACCCACGAAAATTTACAATATTCATATAAAGAAAGGGAATAGTACTCATTAAAAAACTAATTGAATTTTAATTTCAAATAATCACAATGAGGAATATCGTTTCAAAATTGGTTAAAATTAATTAAAAAAAAAAAAAAAAAAAAAAAAACTATATATGAAATTGAATTTGTTATACGATGTTTGTCAGAGAAAACTTATGACCAGGAAACGTAATTTGAAGATATAACGTTTCTAATGACTTTCTAATATAATTTTGGAAAAAAAACTGCAATTTGTGGCAATTATTTTGAGTAATTTTTGTTTATTCATACAATTTTTAAAGTATTCCTTGATCTAGATATTACGATAGTAATTTGTATAAACAGTACAGATAAAAGCGGGGATGATGTGTTAGAAGGAAGTAAGGATTGATATTTCATCTCTTTGCTTCGAATGCAATAATTCAGAAACTACGACATAAGATTGGTGTCAGGAAAAATCTTGAAAAAGTAGAAAAACTCTAATGTTGATAATTACAGTATGATTATTTCCAGATTTTTAAGTAAGAGGAACTGTTTAATGGTTTTCATTGATTTATTTTACAACAATGAAGATATTACCAACGAATATAATATTCTTATGAAAATTATATTCTTATAAAAATCCCTAAAAAACAAATATTCACTTAACTGCACGTGAAGAAGGTTACACAACATGACGATTATTGAATTTTAAAGTCGCATAAAATATATTTAAATCTGTTTATGATAATGGTTTACAAGACTATTTTCACCTTTTCTTAGATGTTGTATTTACTAAAAATGCATTAAGAATGAATGAGTTATTGATTGATACTTTCATCGAAATACATTAAAATGATTTAGCAACCAAGCAGCCACTTACCAAAGTTAGTGAAATGTAGATGAGCATCATAGACCACGTCATCATGAACGCAGGAGCGGGACGAGCAGCCTGCAAACGATTGATAAATTGTAAAATTGCTTTAATACTTTTTAAATAAATTTAAACATATACTTTCTTATAAGAGAACCATAAAGTTAACAAATTTAATTTAAAACAGCCCCCTAAAAAGTAAAGCGTCTGGACTGTCACAAATCAACAACGTCATTAAACACTTGTAAATACTCAATGGTTAAATGCCTTTTGTGTTTTTCGTTCTTTCGAGCCTTTCCTGGCCTGATAAGTGTTTACAGTTTTGGAATGACCATAATTAGTGTGTTTGTCTGACACAGGAAAACACAAATTTTATTAGTCTAAGAAAAAACAAAACCTAATGAAGTTGCCTGTATTAGGTGTCACACAAAAGTAGAAAAATTCATGAAATTTAAAATAACAAAGGTGAAAAATAGTAAAAATATTAATATTCAGGTTGAAATAATAAAACATCTTCCAAGACTACTCGATGTATTTACACTCATACTGTAATTGTTTACAGTAAATATATAAAAAGATCTTATAATGGCGATCGATTTCGAGTCACACCGGTCATCATCATGCCCAATCCGAGTCTAACCATTATGAGATCTTTTTTATATATTTACCGTGTTGTAAACAATTACAGTATAAGTGTAAATATATCGAGTAGTTTTGGAAGACGTTTTATTATTTCAACCTGAATATCAGTACCAGCTTGTATAATTATAATCAAGAAGTTATTAAAAATATTAAAATCCAACTTATTGAACTTTTTGACAAGGACCCTTGTATTCAAACAGAATGCAGTGTTAAGCTTATGTTTGTAACCATTATTAGGTTTGAAAACAAAACGCATATTATCGTTCGATTCGCTCACTCGCCAAGCCGAAGGGTGCTGCACTTTTGTATAACTTTCTTAAACTACAGGTTAAAGGTTTAACACATTGGTTTATATCTACAGTTATCAGTTGATTTTTTTTTTCGATTAATAAAATCTTCATAATTATAACATAGAAACTTTGAAGGGGTCTAGGGCGGAAAAAGGATTTTTCCCATACATGGGACCAGTTCCAATCGATTTCTGGTGGCCAAATTCCCCATATTCAACAAAAAAATAAAAAATCCTTGGAGCGAAAAAAAACTTTGCCCGTACAAACGGAGCTTGTTTTAGAGTATAATAATAAGGTAAAAAAAAAACACCGTTGGACATTTTGTTTTAGACTTCTTCTACTGGGCCGATTTACATGCAGATTGTACCTAAAGAAACCTTTTTGGTCCTATATTGGCCCGTTTTATATGCATTCAAAAAATATTTACGTTAAGTTTGTTAAAAATAAAAAATAAACTTTTCTCATGAAGATTCACCATTGGGAGAAGTATTTTTTATTTTTTTTTTTCAATTCTTTCGGACATTCGTATGAGACTCCCATTGGACCAATTTATTGGACCAATGGGCGGACCAATTTTATTATTTATTGGACCAACACGCAGTTTGTAGGTATGAATAAAAAATAAACTTTTCTATATTAACAGATTTGATCTACTTTGAGGTCATTTTACTTTCTTTACAAAAATCGTATTAATTTATTTTATTAATTTGCAAAATGTTAATTTTTTCTTTGAAAAAATTTTAGTTAGTTTTATTATACTTTTTAAACTGTACAATTTTTATAGTAGGTGGATGAGAAAATAAATATATATTTTTTATTATTTAAGATATTAGTATTATACTTAAAGTTACTTAATCACATAAATCAGCTAATCAATTGAAATGAAATGGCAATGTAAAGAGAAGTTTTCATACATATTTTGCACCATCTGCCAAGCGCTCCACTCGATCACCGTGGATGGAGCTGTATCAACCGAGTCTCGATAGACACCGACTCTGTTACACTATTATTAAAATCTCTAAATTTTACTAATTTATCTTTTAAAGCCTGGTGTCCCGAAAAAAGCTATAGTTTATGAACAGGATAAACAGGAATAAAAAAGAAAATTATTAAATTCAAATGTTAATAAACAAATCAAAACAATCGTCTCTCATTCAAGAGTTGCAACACATATGAATAAGATTGTAAAACTAGTGTTAACCATTCTAGTGACGTACAAATTAAAACTACTATATCCATTCTTTGGTTATAATTAAAAAACAATTTATCTTCAAACTAACAGTTGATACCTGCAGAACAAAATAATGTTGATTTGCTAATTTGATGTATAGTAATATGAGTTTCAACTGGTCTAATGATAGTTTAATTTGAATTTCATTGTTCTTAATTGTGACCCAATTAAAAACATCCTAAAACTTATTTTAAATTATATACAAACACAAACGGAAATGGAGCCAAAGTAAATACTTGATTAGGTAAATCAGTCTTTTGGTTGAAAAATTCATCAAAAACATGTTTTGACTACCACCACATTGTATGTATTATATACGTAATCGTATACATGCTTACCATAGCAAAAGGTTCAGTGTAGCACGGTGATTTTTATCTTTAACTGCTAAACCATAAAATATTGGGTGTCAGTTTTTTAATACATAGTACAGTTCCATTATCTTTTATCTTTGTCCAGAATATTCTGTCGTAACGCTTTAAGTTACTAATCTAAAGCTGTAAGTAACAAAGATAACGCTGAATTACTCTTAAACGGTTTCTAACGACACTCTAAATATTCAATTTCGTCAACAATTTGCTTAACAATCTAAACTGGTGATATCGAATTCCAAGGCTGTACATTGAAAATATTTACAAATAATTGGACATAATGTGCCGGAAACAATTTGAGTTAATTTTATGAGAAATATTGAAACAATACGACATGCCATTTTATAACGTTATTTAACTTTTAAATCTTAAATCTAATAATTCCTGTAATTACAAGTGTATAAATCTTGTGTCAGAATAACATGAAACAATTTATTTTTTTCCATTCAAATTAAATTCAAACTTATCATACATAAAAGATTTATTTAAAACAGTAAATCAGTTCGCCAAAAACTAAACATATCATCCGCACTTGTACATAAAACATTACAATATCTCTCAGCTGTAGAAGTAAAACCCATTTTAGCCAATTACAGTTTTAAGATGTAGTTAAACATGTTATACTATATTTCAACATACTTATAATAAATTTTATTTGAAAGGCAGCTGAGTGAAAGAGCTCTTCATGAAAGAAACGAGAGTTTTTAGCTTGACATTTCAGCGTGGGATGGTGTGACCAAAATTGTTTGTTATTGAACACCTTTTTGTGATGAAAAGTATATGAATAATTTTGATATTATGAAAATTAGCTCGTTTACTTCATCCATTCGATTCTAGGATATACCCCTTAAAAACGCTTTTTTATCGCCCTTTAGTCTATTGTAAGTTATGTATATTGTTTAAACAATTCCGCTATAACTTCAGCAATAAACAATCTTGATTAATGTACTTTCTTTTTTGAGAATAATTAATACTATTTGACTTATCATAAATAAAAATCATTCAACTGCTTTTATAAATTTTTGTCGAAATTGTGTTCAATTTTAGGGTTCACTTATTTTAAAAGGTTTTTTATTTTATTAAAAAACCTTGTTAAGAAACTAATACTCTTATCAATTAATTAAAAACGGTTTATAACTCCCAAATAAATGAAAGTTTGGCATCTATTAGGATTTTGAATTGAATTAGTTAATTTTATACCAATTGAAGCATATCTGTTAAATTAATCAATAATCATTACACAAATTATGTTATTGACATTTACATATGTGCTAAAAACTCTTCTGAACACGAAAATTTTATGTTTGATTAAAAATAAAAAATAATCATAAACCTAGTAAAATGCAAACAAATAGTTTATCTGAAAAATTTTTAAAACACTTACAAAAATTTCGAATTTTACAATTTTACAATTTTAAAAGTTTACCGAATCATATGTAGTTAATATAGCAGAATTCCAAAAACATATATTTATTTTAGATAAGATTCCCATTGGACTGAAGTTTATACGTAAGGTACGCTGTATTGTTTAAGCAAAGATAATCATCATGAATAAAATAATTCTAGGTTTGAGTGGGCTAATAAAAGTAAGTTATAATGTTTTGTTTATTTATTAGTACCAGGTTAACCGAGCCTTGCTCGTTGGTTTCAATTCACTTTTGTTATAGTGTCATGGTAATAAAGCTATTACATTTCCACCAACAACCAACTATACCTTTCTAGTCTTTACAGTTAACAGCTGTTTCAAAAAGACTGCTTACTATTAACGTTAATTTACTTTTTTATAACTTTCGTTGTCATTTTGTTACCAATGTCAGCAATTTTTTAGGCCAATGTTAAAAATTACGATTTTTAACTTAAATTTATACCAAATACAATTTTTCTTGTGATTGAGGTTGATTCTAAACTTATTTTTGAGTTTAAGCAAAATCTACCCTCTAGATTTCGAGATCGTGGAACACACATCCCTTTAGACAGTGCTCGTATTATAGCATAGGATTAAACTTACTAACATACATTTTAAACATACAAGTGGAGTATTGTTTAAAATCGGGCATTTCGGCTTGGACATTAAAAAATATTTTAACATTAATTCATTCATTGTAAATAATTCACTAATACTTTTTACGCCCTCTTTTCGATAACTTTTGTATCCATCATTTTAACCTCTTTATTTCCCATCAATGGGTAGGTGTCTCTCTGTTGTATTGTGTTTACTCTCCTCAACTGTAAATATCCGATTAATTTTTCCAATAGAGAAATGACAGAATTGAAAAGCTCTCACATTTTATGAAAATTTTCCTATTTACTTTAGAAAAAACTTCACTCCGGATTCCATGCAATCACACAAAAATTAATTAAATATGTTAAATAAGGTAGGAGAAGTTCTTGGAAATAATATGCGCATCGTAATGACATGTATACAAATGCCACAACTATGCCCCCTTGATTAAGTTGAGTTTACAATTAATTGAAACCCAAAATTTTTATTCTCTGTTTTTCCTATAAAATGCAACCCCATAAATTTTCATCACAATAACACTAATTTCAAACGTCTTAAATTAAAGCTGAGGCTATACCCCTTTACCAAATTTTATCATGACCAAGATTTGAATTATAATCCGGACACTTTTCTGTACATTCCTTAATATTTTTAATTTATAGTAATGAAAAATTGACCAAGTGAATATTAAATAAAAGTACTGTGTATTAGTACCATATAAAAATGTCTCTATTTTCTGTTTACCGTGTTAATCAATTACAAGAATTATTGAGCACAGGCATTATTTCAAAAGAATAACTTTAACCACAGTTATTGTGTTGACAGCCTTACCTTTTTTAGTATGTAACACAAAAATTATTTTATACCACACGATCCGTTTATATTTCGTTATTTTTTAAAATATCATATTTACAAAAACTCTAATCTGACCTAGAAAATGACATTGCTTGTTGATCAGACAAGTGTATAATCTATTATATATTCGATTTGAACAAAATTGCCCAGAAAAACATTTTACTGCTTTACCACTTACATATTTATTTCAGTAACATACCAAAACTAATTACTGTAAAAAAATTGGTTTATAAAAAAATTGTCTCAACAGTCTCTATTTTAGGAAATTTTCCCTTTAAGAAACTAGTTAATTAATTGCCTTTGACTTCAATAAGTAGTGTAATTAGTCAATTTAAACAAAGGAACAGGATATGTTACTATGTCGAGAAGGTGATAGAAACGAGGATACATGGATAATTAAAGTGCTTCAAGGAAATTCTGTGTATTTCACTTGAGTTAATTACATAAGTGATAACTAAAAGTCAATATATAATAATATGTCACGGACAACTATTAATTTTTTATTGACATTCATATAGTAATATTTAAAACGTAAGAAAATTTTGTTTTTATTATAGTTTTTCTTAAAACCAATTATAATCAAGATATTAAAACAACTAAGTTTGTAATAACAAAATTAACGTCAATAAATATAAAATGTGGTATTAGGATCTAGCAATATAGTGAACCTACGTTGAAGCAAAACATCAAATTAAACATAAATATTCCAAAAAGTCTGGCGAGTTATTTATTGACCATGCAAATAGCCTAGTATAATTTGACTGATTTTGCTAGTTTTCTTCCACTGGCGTAGTTTCATCTGATCATTCGTCTATACCTGACTTATAGACAATGGTTAAAAACAAACAACTCTAACATTACTAAAAACAGCCTCCTATGCATTTCTTATAAATACTTTTATTACTGCTAATTGCTTTATTAAAGCAAAGAGCAGCTTCAACATTAAAAAGACGCTTACAAATAAAAAAATGTACTATGGATTTTTGTACGTTTCCAAAAAGTTTGGACACGATCTAAAACTTATTTCGAAAGCTATCGGACGCTATTGAAATCGGGTGTCATTACTCAGGCACCTACGCTCATGTATACATGTTCCTCCAATTAACTTACCGTTTATTTCTGTCTTTATACCAGGTGAGTTTAATAAAGTGATCAAATAGCTAACTTTTTTATTCTATATCTGACAGTATAATTCTTATGGGTGAACCCCTTTACTTTTTTATGTTGCTTTCAGGTATGTATTTTACTTTTTTAAATTTTCCGCCATGTTTCCAAAATGGAGTCCAACTTAAAAATTTCTTATGGAACACCTCACATTTTATGGTGTTTATAAAATTTTCATGTCATTTTAAGACTTTTTTATTCTTTTACATTTTTCTGTAAAACCTAACGGTTAGGGAGTTAAAGGCAATTAAATTTCATTTTTAGTTCCGTAAGAATAACATGGAGCTAACTTTATCCGCCCATATCTCTGAACCCATTGATTGTATAAATAAAAAGTACTTAAGTATAAAAATGTCTTAAATTGATGTTATAATAACATTTTTTCATAACATCATTTTTTTTTAATTTTATTTTTTGTCCGCCATATTGGAAAAAAAATATTTTATATGTAGGCCTAAATGATATTTTTTATGAGTAAAATGTTCTCTAAACATGACTAAGGCACTTTTATCCTATAGTATTTTTGTTTTACTGAACGGTTTCGGAGATATGGGCGGATTAAGTTTGCAACAAGTTATTCTTAAGGAACTAAAATTGAACTTTAACTGCCTCTAGCCAATACCTCCTAGAATAATAAGAGAAGGCCAAACGACTGAAATTCGTTACGTCATATAAGTAGGCTAATGTGTTATATGTTATGATTAAAAAAAAAAAAAAAAAAAAAAAAAAAAAAAAAAAAAAAAACAGATGTGCTACTGTCAGTCGACGGAGTTTCATCTGTCATGACTAACTTATTTGTTTACAAACAACGAAAAATCAAAACAAGATTAGATGTTTTACCGTTTTTTTGGGGACAACCAGCACTCTCTAAAGCATGAGTTGGAACTAATGATTTAACACATCAGCCTACTTATATGACGTAATGATCTTCAGTTGTCTGGCCTTCTCTTATTACTCTAGGAGGTGTTGCTCTAGCTCCCCTACCATTAGCTTTAGATAAAAATGTCAAAAAATATAAAAGTCTTATAATTACGTGAAAATTTTTAAAACATCACAAAATGGTTTTCCATAAAAAATTTTAAAGTTGGCCGCCATATTGTAAAAATGGCGGGAAGTATTGAAAAGTGAAATACAGTATCTGAAAGCAACGTAAAAAATTAAAGGGAGTCCCCCATAAGAAGTATACTGTTAGATATCGTATAACAAGTTAGCAATTGGATCTCTTTAGAAAACTCACCCGGTATTTTATATTAGAAGTGGTAAAAACTAGGTACTATTCATAACTCGTCCGAAAGGTCTTTTTGATTGTTTTTTCATAACATGTGCTTGATTGAATTCAATTGCACGGCTTCGCCTCGTTCATGAAACTTGATTGTACACAGGTAAAGACCATTTTCCGGACTAGGTACGAAATACATACAATAACAAAAGCATTATTATTAAATTATAACAAAAGAACACATTTAAAAAAAATATATTTATCCTACTTATAATTTACGTTTTCTCTGTCACTTGGTAAACTAGGGCGACTAAACTTGTTTTAATGTTGTAATTATCAAAGTTACCTTGTTTAGACATAGTTATTGTCAGTTCTGAGACTTTTGTTTATTTTTTTTGAAGAACAAATAATTAATCTGATAATTGCACAAAAATTGTTTTCTTTTATTATGAAAAGTATTATTTTTCACTGGTATAACATAAAATTATTGTAATTATTAACTTACAAATAATGCCAGTCGTCCCAGAACTCTCTGGAACTATTTTGTTTATTTGTTAATTGTATAGAGACAAAAATATTGTAATAGATAACTGTGTATCTTTGGTGTAGTTTTCTGACTGCCCACCCGTACTTTATTTTGATTGGTTTACGATATTCTCAAAACCACTGAAATATGTCATACTCGTTATATATGTCAAGATTGTTTTTTTTTTCATGAATTATGGCGATTCTACTTCTTATTTTTGTATCAAAATGGTTTAATATAGAATGTAAAATACATATGTAAAATATAAATGTTCAAATATAGAATGTAAAAAATGTGAAATGTTGTCAAATTGTATGAAACACTTAAACTCAAAATAGTTAATCGTCTAATCACCAAGTTAGAATAAATCTGAACATAGTTGAGATCTTTATAAAAAAAACTAGCTTTTTCTATGATAACTACAATATTTTTGCGTTAAAATAATCAATTTATGAGCCATTTACCATCGGATTGGTTCAAAATTGTTATCTTTGATTAGGCAATTAAATTTTACTCTTTATATGTGTTTCTTAATATTTTGATATTTGTTTTTTTTTTTAAGATATTTTTCTTTGAAAATTTAACAGTCACCATTTTAAAACGGAAAAAGGTGGAAGTATTCAAATTAACAAGTTAAGCCGTTTCAGCGTACATATAATAGTTTACACCTTAAATGGTTTTAGAAAGTTTATAAGATAAGCAAAAATTACACACTGTCGGACTAAAAGAAAACTAGACACCGGAAACCCAATGTTATGTTTTAAATGTACAACAGGAACAACAGTACAACATGGTCAGGTGGAGTTAAGGGTCACATTGTATACAAAACTACCGGATGGGTAAATTAAAAATACAATAGTTATTTCAACTAGTTTATTTCAACAATTTTATTCAAGAAAATAACGCTATCAAAGAATTACACCCTTAAATCCGAGTATACTTAAAAGTTCCACCAGTTCCACAAGGGGTTGTTCGTCCCAAGGAGGGGGTTGGCGGCTGGGGCTGGAGCAAACGGATTGTTGATGAACGGGTTCAGCAGCGGGTCCTGCACAGCGGGGTTCTGAACGGCAGCAAACGGGTCAGCACCGAACGGGTCTGCTGAGGCCATCGGTGCCATGAGGGGTTGCTGCAGGAACCAGTTGACTCCAGGCGGAACGTTCTGCGCTGCTCCAGGCTGAGTCTGCATCGCTTGACCTTGACCTTGGTTGCTGATCTGCTGCTGAGCCGGCTGCTGCCCCAGCTGCTGCTGCTGTTGTGGCTGCTGCTGAGGCGTATCGATGGCCTTGACGTTGCCCAGCGGGTCCATCTGGTAGGTCTTGTACTGCAGACCGTTCTTGGTGTCCCCGAACGCCCATGTCTTGGTCACCGAGCCGTCCGGGTGCAGACGGGAGTACTCGCCTTTGATCTTGTCGCCGACCTGGTGATAGCTGCGGATCTCCCCCGTCAGCTGCGGCTGAAAAATTACATGAGAATCATTTTAGGAATTCTTTTTATGATTAAGAGTCATCTTCACCTTTTGGCCAGTAGCCCATTGTTGCGCAGTCGGCAATGTTAACCATTCGGCTTTTAATGCAAAACATGGTATTTTATTCCCCTGTATCGGACGCAGTTTTTCAACCGATTTTCTTTAAACTTGGTAACTATTTAGTTGAATAGTTATATTAGGCCCCTCATACCTCGAAATTTGGAAAATTTAACAATTATTCCTAAGGAAAATCGAGTTACTTTGCAACGTTACAGAGAGTAATATTTCTTAAATTTTCAAAATTTCGACGAATGAGGGGCCTAATATAACTATTCAACTTAACACATACCAAGTAAAAAAATCGGTTGAAAAACGGCGCCCGAAACAGGGGAATAAAATACCATGTTTTATTATAAAAGCCGTATGGTTAACATTGCCGACTGCGCTACAATGGGCTACTAGCCCAGGGGTGAAGATGACTATTAAACAGTACTCTCAATCACTGGTGTTTCCCAGGTGTGTTTTATTCTATTGGTTTGGCAAACCTTAAAGGACAAAACTTTAAGCTATCGCAACAGATTTTGATTAGTAGTTAATGGTTTTTTAGACTCGTGAAAAAATAAAGTAGTCAAAATACTAACCAAAATAACGTGGTGGTAAGAGATAGAAAATTTACTCCATTACATCCTCCATAATACATTTCAAATACATTAATACATTTCAAATCTCCATTATGGTTCTAATGATGTTCACTCTAAACATTTTTTTATTATTTTCAGGACTTTAAATATGTTATAATGTTTAGATTTTCTTCATAATGATTTCGTATATTACACTGATTAGATGTTTGATGTCAAAATGCCAGAAGCTTAAGTTCCTTAACTTAAATTTTATTAGCTTTTGATAAAAAATTTAAAATGGTAAAGATAAAATCATGTGCATTTCAAAACTGTCTTACCGATGGAGCAGCTTGGAGTCCATGAATAAATAATGACAAAACAGCGACGAGTAACATCATCTGCGAACGTTCGCACAACCTGGAACATTTTAACATATAATTTAGTTTATTTTCAAAGATAACTGATACACGTTTCTTTTATTTGTTTATTTTGTTTGTTTGTTTCAACGCCAGTGGCATTTTTTATGTTTTGGCGGGGGAACGGTCCAAACCCTATTCTTGTTACTATCTAAAATCGACTAGTTGTTAGAAAGCGTCATTAATTAATAGCCCAATGACAAGTGGCAACTGGGTCAGGAATCAAACCTTTAAAAACCTATTAACATTTCTCAGGATCGAACCGGCAACCTTGGGATTCAAAGGCGAGCACTATAACCACTCAGCTACCCAGCCAGATAACCGTCTCGTTTTGTTTTTATATTCTTGTCTGTAGGTTATTTTTGATTGATCCATCATACGAGTTAAAATATCTTAAAAAATTAATTATGGAATTAAGACTTGGCACTATTGTTATATGTGTTGGGACCAAAATTATCTTGAATTTAGAACTATATAGATGCTAAATCTTCAAAATCGTGTATATTAAACATTTTCACAACTAAATGTCTAGAACTTTTTAATTAATAAATATAAAAGATCAAGACAAAAATCTATTAATAATTGTATATTCCCATCGTAATTTTTTTGAGTGAGTACTGAGCTAAAAAATAAAATAATAAAATCTCCTTATTATTTTAGATATTTTATTCGTAGAACTTTCTTATAGAGAAATATCAAGTCATTAGTTTTTTTTCGGTTATGTTTAGCTTTTAACATCGTAAATTGTCAATATTTGGAAAGCATATTTTTATAAATCGTAGTAATTTTTATTTTATTTAGCTTTTAACACACATATAAAATAAGAATAAAAATTCTTTATCTTTCCAAGCACACATTGAATACAAATTCACATCATAATTATCTATTGCTAAATAAATATTAATTAGACTACATGGTCAAAACAAAAATATACATTTTATTATTTTTGTGCCAAGTTTTAATTCTTTACTGAAATTTATGTCAGTTTTTATTCCTATCATGTCTAGGAAGACATCATAGGCACTATTTAATTTTATTTAATTGGAAAGTTAAAAATAGGAATATACAAATAGAATTGTAGGTTTGAATTGTTTTCAAACATTAATGGCAATGCAAATTCTATCCATCACCATTGTGATGTTAAAATTATAATACAAGTAATTTAATTTTGAAGTGCGATTCATGAACAAAAGTTAGCTTATATACAGCTTATATGCTTATCTGTTGTTTGTTAAAAAGTTAATTGATACTCTCAGGTTTCCTTCCCAAAAAATTGATTTAGAATACTTTATTTTATGCACTAAAATGTATAAGTTTAAAATAAACAAATAAACATATAACTTACTTTTTTGACGAGGACTAGTAAACGTTACTTCGAAATTACCACTCGATGTGAAGCGATTCCATCTTAAATATATAAGCTGAAGCTACTCCTTGCGGGGCAATCAGTCTGTTTACATTGATAAACAGAAGATTGAAGAATCGTCGAGAAGGGCCGATATTCCAGAACATTTAATTTACAATATGAATCACAATATTAGGGACTATGGAAATTTTAGAGGAATATTATTTTTTACTGGAAAACTGTAACTAATCAGGGTAATAGTTTTATTTAAGTATGACTCACATTACTGGTGATTACAAATGATGAATTATAATATTAATGCTCATTTAATACATTTTTGTTCGGTTATTCAAGGAATTTAAGGAAAATGATTATCACCACTATTGGCTATTGCAAAATGAGAAATAAACAAAGTGAGAAATGGAAAAATATTTCGTAAAAACTTAACATAATATTTTATGTCTCAAATTAAAAAGTCCTAATTACATGTATTAATTTGTTGTATTGTTCTATATTTGCCTGAAATATGAGTAATAAAGGTTAAAAAGATGTTTTTCAGATCATTATAAATGAAACATGTATTTAGCTTCTATTTTATTATTTTTTCATCATTTTTATGCAATCTCAGAAAAGCGGTCGTTCATCATTTGCGCACGTTTTAATCCTTCTGTAAAATATTTCGAAGAATCGCCTAATCCCCTTGCATCATTTGCACACTCTCGCATCCAGGTAGCCTCAGCCTGCCGATAACAATTCGCAAACAGTAGTCCCCCACACGTACCACTGGACGTCAACACATGTGTATCGCACATTCATGAATAATTTAAGTTTGTAATGTATAAACCTTTTTTTTGTAATACATCGAGTGTTTGCTTATTTTACTTTCAGTAGTTGGTGAGGATTGTATTACTGTAATTGCTCAGGCTGAAATGTTTTGTAGGAATTGTTTCTATGACAAGTTTACCTCTATTCTAACTAACTGTAGATAGCAGCCTCTCCTATACTAACTCCTCAGAATAAAACCACTCATAAAATTCACTGTTGCAATAGAAACAAACTGCAAATGGTAAACATGAAATCCAAGTGTTAATGTACGGGTCAAGGACGTGATATTGTGTCCAATTATTTGCCATTATTTCTGTTCTGTTGGATATTGTTTTGCTAATTTTTAAACTTATATGTCTTATGCCAAACACGTTTAATCATTCAAAAGACCATTTGAACACGGGCGTGAGTTTTCAATAACTTTGTAAATAAAAAAATGCCGCTTCCACCACTATGCAGTGCGCAAACGATGCATATAACTGAGAGCCCCCTGGAGCTCGATGCGCAAAACAAGCATCCCTTCTACCTGGCTCTCCGCATGATGCGCAAATGATGCACGCCCAGAAAAATATGTGAGCTTCAGAGCTTGCATGTAGGGACATAAAGCGCTCAATCAAATCAAGCTTTCCTTTTCAACATAAAATTAAACCTTTGGATTGGTGAATGTTGTGGAGAAATCATCACGACTTACATTCGTATGATAAACAAAATTAAATGATTAACAAAATAGGCACAGTTTGTTTGTATTTTCCCTGTGCCCATAAATTACACATAGTTTAGACCTAAATATTTTGTCAGTACCAGGAAGACCGAGCTTAAGCTAGGTAAAATTATAACGCGTGACTCTCTTTTCTCAGACAAAGCTCATTCGCTCCGCTCACTCGCCCTCTTTCTTTTTTAAACAAGCTCTTTCGCTTCGCTCACTCGCCAGGCTGATACGTGCACTTTGGTATAATTATTTTTTAACCATGGGTTAAATATGAAACACATGTTTGTATCTATACAATTATCACTTGATTTTTCTGTTCCATTTAGTTACTACAAAAAATATCCATAAGACTAACATGGGAACTTTGAAGGGCTATAGGACGAAAACCGGATTTTCCCCAGCCATGGGACCAACCCCAATTAAGTTCTGGTGGCCGAAACTCCCGTATTAAAAAAATAAATAAGAAATCCTTGTAGAGAAAAATATTTTTACCCGTGCAAACATTGCTTGTTTTACAGTATAATAATTATACTGTTAAGATAGATTAAGATATTGTCATATGATTTAACATAACAAAACAATTAATTTAGGTAAATGTCTTTTAAAAGGTTAAAAAATTAAATAACATACTATTGATTTGCATTTAATTATAATTGGTGTCAGTTCAATCTTTGTATTCAGGCTTTTCTTTGTTGCGCTCTTAAGTTTAAAGTGCAATATTTAACTAAGCTAAAGAAAAACTACACAAAATTTTGTACATGAAAAATTATTTTGAACAATATAATGAACTTTTCAAGCTTATCAAGTTTTGTCAGTGTAAAATGAATCACTCTAATATTTAATTTAACTGAAGGTCGTTTTTTAAAACCTAACCCTTCACGAGAATATTGGGGTGTGGGGGAGATTAAAACTTTAAACAAAAATTCAAACTGTAAACAAAACATTTTAACTTGTGACAAACATGTTCGAATATTACTAAAATAACGTTTTAAACCAGTTATAATGTTTTTAGTAACTCCTATTCAGCTGTTATATTTTTAAGCCAAACCTATTCCTTGGTAAAAAGCAACAGTCGAAATCGAGCTATTTATTTTCATACAATACCAATGTTATATTTACTTCTAAATCAGTGACATCCGACCAATTCAACATTGTGAATATCAGTAACCAATCACAAAAAATTATTATATTGACAGCTGTACATTAACAGGAGTTTAAAATTCTCAACAAAATCCCAATGTTATTCTGAAGGGAAAATTTCAAATTTAATTTGTAGATAGGGCCCTTATTTTAAGGTCGACTCTCATCAATTTTTGGCAGAAACAACTGAAGACCAAGCCCTATCGAGCGACTTCAAAAACTTGAAAATCGATTAAGATTTGTAAGAGTAGTTTTCAACACAAAAAACCCTTAGCGTATTAAATAAATACTAGCGCACATGTTGCTCAACATCGAGCATTTTATTTTGGTACAATACAAAAGTTACATTTAGTTCTAAATCAATAAAATCCGATCAATCTAATTTTGTGAATATCAGTGATCACCAAAAACTACAGCTGCACGTTAACAGAAATTCTCAAACCAATCTAAATGTTATTCTTATGGCAAAATATCAAATTTAATTTGTTTATTGCGCCCTTATTCTATGTCCGATTCTCATAAATTTTTAGCGTTAACAGTTACAGACCAAGCTCTATCCAACGACACCAAAAACTTGAAAATCGGTTAAGATTTGTAGGAGGAGTTCTCAACACAAAAACCCTTTAGCGTATTAAATAAATATAGATTAAGGCTACGTCCACATATGGCGACTCAGTCGCCGCGACACAAACGCCGAAAAAGTGTGATACATTGAATCAAATGAAGGCGGCCACACAAGGCGACCCGCGACGTGCAATGTATCACATTTGTTTCTTTGTCGCGGCGTTTGTGTCGCGGCGACTAAGTCGCCATGTGTGGCCGTAGCCTAAGGGTAAAAGGTTAGTGGGTATTAATCATTTGGTAAACCGGAGGGAGTATTTTTGCTTTGGTATTTTATCTTCTAAAAAAAATCTGTAGCGAGTTTCCACACAGTCGTACTTGTCTTGTTTATAAAATTTTGCTTAAAATCATTTATGAACCATATGATCCACGTCTCGTCGACGACACGGAATCCAATTACTAAGCGGGCCCTCCATTTGAAAATTAGCTTATATAATCCCACTGTGGATCACTCAAGTGTCAAGGCTGAGTGCTCCATTTGTAAATAAATACTTATGGAACGCAATTGTGAGAGCTTTTCACAAGCTTATTTTTATACGCGCCGTTGTCCATTATATCCGTTGAATTCAAAACATGGTTTAAAAAAATTGAGCTGGTTTTCATATTTTTAATTTTTATTAATTTTTTAATAGGGCTTGGTCTTTAGTTGTTTCCGACAAAAGTTGATGAGAGTCGACCTTAAAATAAGGGCAACATCTATAAATTAAATTTGAAATTTTCCCTTTAGAATAACATTGGGATTTTGTTGAGAATTTTAAACACCTGTTAATGTACAGCTGTCAACATAATAATTTTATGTGATTGATTAGTGATATTCACAATGTTCAATTGTTCGGATGTCACTGATTTAGAAGTTCAAAATTTGACTACTAAAGGCTATGCTCAATGTTCTTACATTTATCAAAATTCTAATCCTCTAGCTTTATTCAACTTTTAAGCAAATTGTCACTTTTTGCATAAAACACGATTCTATTTATAAACTTTTTATTTTTATACATGGTATATTTTATTCATTTTTTACAGTTTTAATACATTTTCACATTGTCTGTATAATTTTCTTTACATAATAGTATATTTCACCACTAGTCCGGAAAGTGACCCATTTAATTGGAAATGGGCTTTCCGGACGAGTTGTGAACGATACTTTTCATCACGACGCAATTATTAATAAATGTGGAAGTTTTAAAGGAGGATTATTTTTGTAAATTCTTCGCCATTGGACAAAGTAAACAAAGCTGGAATTCAAAATTTAATTTGTTTTAAACCCAGCTGATTGTTGCTGTACGGAAAAGTTGGTTTACCTTGGACGGAAAGTAATGTTTACAAACATTATTTTTTAATGTTTACAAACATTACTTTCCGTACAGGTCAGTAAAATCAGCTGATGGTGACAGTTTGGGAAATGACTACTTTCCAAGGTCTCAGCTGTACGGCAAGTTGTCACTTACGTATACGGAGTGATAAAAAATAAATAATGATAGCATTCAGAAAGCATTATTTGTCATAAAGTTATTATTTACAGTATTGTTTTAAGAAAAAGCAACATTTTGAGGCACTTATCACTATTCAAGTGTGTACATTGGTTGAAGCGTAATAAGAAGTGGCAATATTCTTATGCACCATACACACTACAATAATGTAAGAAAGCCTTGAAGCTGTATTGCTTAATTATTTATAGAATAATAGTGTAAGTGTTGCTCGACATCGAGCTCCTTTTAAGTAATACCTTAAAAAAGTTAAATTTAGTTCTAAATTAATTAAATATGACCAATCCAATATTGTGAATATCAGTGATCATAAAAAACTACAGCTGTATTTAAACTGGTGTTTAAAATGCTCAAACAAATCTCAACGTTATTATAATGTGAAAATTTCAAATTTAATTTGTGAATAGCGCCCTTATTTTACATCCGATTATCATAAATTTTGGCGGAATCAGCTACAGCCCTATCCAACGGCACAAAAAACTTTAAAATTGGTTGAGAATTTTAGGAGGCGTTCTCTACACAAAAAACAACGCCCTTAGCGTATTAAATATGTACTAGTGATCGCCCACTGGTCGAAATTAGACCAAAAATTCAATTGATCTTAAGCCAATTAGTTTTAAAAAATTTTAAAACTGAAACATCTGTTCTTCCTGATTTGCAAGCATTTGTTATTAAAACAGCTGTCTTATAATTCAATCCATTATCCTTCTCCCATCAGATTAACATTAAAACTTCGAAAGCCTGTAGGGCGTAGCCCCGGGGTCCAATGGGAATTACAATGCGATTCTGCTCATCTACAGCACAATACCTTTCTAACGGTATGCGTGGACTTCTCCTACGATGCACACAAGCTGAGAAAAAAGGAGGAAATGAAACATGCTTGCCTATTAATATATAGATTGACTATATGGAAAATAAATTTACAATATTAAAAATAAATATTCTAAGGTAATAAAATATTGTTACAATTACTAGAATTTGGATTAATCGCCTTTTTTTTATTAGTTTAAATTTAATTTTCAAAATACATTATGATCCTAAGGCTCTAAAGCAGCCCTAAATTATAATGTAATAATAATAACTAGAGATAGCCTCCTGATCCAAATTCGACAAAAATTTCAGTTAATCTGGACCCAAGAAGTTTAAAAACATAACTGAAACACCTGCTCTTCCTGTTTGTCTGTATCGGTTGTTTTTACAACAGCTGCCTAGTGATTCAATCAATCCTTTCTCCTTAAGATTAACATTGGAACTTTGAAAGCCTGTGTGCGTAGCCCTGGAGTTCGATGTGAATTAGAATTGGATTCTGCTCATCTACAGGACTATACCTTTCTAACGGTATTCGCGGATTTCTCCTACGATGCACACGAACTGAGATAAAAGGAGGAAACGAAACATGCTTGTCTATTAATATATGCTTGTCTATTAATAATAATATATGTAATAATATTTATTAGTTGTAATATTGGAGTTGTTTGCTAAATTAATATAAAATGTTACGTCAAATAAAAATATTTTTGTATCTTCAATTCCTTAACTTTGGATGATTTTATAAAATAGATTGCTCAACTTTAGCATGCTTATAATATCCCACAAAACTCTGTCATTCGATAACAAAAGCAAATTAAATTTCCTTTTAACAATTACTGTTTAAATATTGTTGTTAATTTAATTTAAGGCTACCACCTCCTTTGAAACATTTGATAAAATTCCGTATATATTCAGGCATAAAATATACATTTGTCTCAACGAAATAAAAAATATATAAAAGAGGAATAAGTGTTTCGTACGCCAAATCTTGGGGAACATTGTATCTGTTTACAACCAATCAAACCCTAATTACAAACGATTAGTCTTTCGCATTCAGTCAAGAATATTCTAGAACGCATTCCAAATTCAACCCATTTCTAGATTAGTTTTCTTTGAACTTTACCCTTATCATTTCCAACTCACTGATGGGTATATATTATCTCTTCGACTGAGTGTAAGATCAGATTTCACATCATTGAGAGAGTGGAAGGTTCAAGCGAGAAAGGCTGACTTGAATAGCGCTCTTCTATGATCAAGGTATGTTATATTATTGGTTAAATAACATATTTTATATCCTTGTAACATTTTTTATATACTAAAAAAGACGAACTAAAATTTGCTTTCACATTGCATTAACACTAGATTTATATCAGTGTTTTTCCACACAATGATAAATAGAAGATAATTTATTTTTTAAATAGAAGATATATTTTTTTATTATGTGCCCGTCAAATTTGCTTCCTCTGTTCCGTATAGAATTGCGTCATTCAATTCACTCAATCTCCTTTATGACGAACTAATTCACTTTTTCACGCGCTTCTCAATACACACTTTGTGCGCTTTTTTAATACACTTGTTGTGAGTGTTGTTTAATGTTGAAGAAAAACACTAGATTTATCTTTATTTTGAAAATATTCATGTTAAATGGGGAAAATATAAAAATACCCCCCATCACAGCAGACCTGCTTACTCGGCGAATTTCCAAATTAGTAATATTAACTAGTGTCACCTAATCAAAAAATTAAAATAGCGAATTACCAATTCTTCACTACGAAAGTTATTTCCAAAAGACTTAATTTTAATTAATTTATATGATATTTTTAAAATATAGTTTGAATAGGCCATTTGCTCCAAAGCAGTCTTTACCATAAGCCACCAATTTGTAAATGCTTTATTTTGTTTGTTGTTAAACCTACATCAATCTTTGAAAAAAAAAAAAAAAAGAAATTGAAAAAGAAATTGTAGTTCTTGAGCTAAGGGTCTCCTTTCCTTACATCTTTTACATTATACAACAGTACATGGAGAATCCTTCAGAAAAAATCTTTCAGGGAAACCTCTAAAAACTCATGTATTTCCCCATATTTGTTGAAAAGTTTTTTACCTGCTTCTCTTTCCCCTAGTATGTATGACAAGCGTCTTTGATTTTAACTCCCTCCTATTTTAACTACTCTGCAATTTATGAAATTACCAAAAAGTTTTTGGAAAAATTCATGTAACAGAATACCAACACGTCGTTGACTGATACACTTTAAGTTTTAATAAGTTATCAATTTCACTTAGTTTGATCATTTAACACTTACTTCTTGTTTTAAAATCAAACTAAAACCGGTTTTAATGTAAATAAAGTAGGATTTTTTTAACCCCAATTCATCGCCCATTGCGCCCCTATCACGATCAGAATGTTTTTTGTTTTATGATTTGCATAGACTCTCAACTAGATGTGTAAATTTAAATTTTTTTACTCCAGTCAATTTGTAATAGTTTGTAAGCCCATCTTTTATGCAATTTGTGTTACGCTCACAATTTTGCTCAAGAAATTTCGCTTTCAGAATTTTATATTAATATATTTTTTGACCAGATAAACCTGGTAAACAAAATTTCATCACGTGTTCATAAATAGGGAAATTAATGTCTATTGTCCTTATGAGAAATAAAGGAGAAAAAAATATGCAGGTATGCTGACACGGGGAATACTGAAAGTAGGTTTTTAGCATAAAAAATGCTTTAGACCATATGAAGCCATTTACTAATTTCCATCAATATCTGTCCATAAATAAAGGACTTTGCCTATTCTCCATCATGATGAACATGGGAAAAGAGTATGCAGAGTTGCTGCCATGATGTATAAAACCAAGATTTTTATCATTAGTGGATAAATCATAACCCCCAAAACGAAAAAAAGTAACATGGTCCCGGGCTTAGGTCTTACCATGAGACCTATGGCAATAACTTCCTCCATATGGGAAATTTGTTAAAGAGTTTTCTCATGTATATTCAACATTAGGAATAGTCAACTTTAAATTTTTTACAGTTAATCATAGACTTCGTCTTAGCCGTTGTAAATTCAGTTTGTAGCTAATAAAAGGTAACTTGTGTATATTATCAGGTTTGATTTCCTTTTACATTATACAGTATTATTTTCTTAAATTAATGAAAATCGACATTTCCAATCCTTTCCAATAATTTTACTTGATTGTTCTAAAAAAAAGGAGCTAACGCTCAAGAAGCATTTGTTTCATTTTGTCCAGTACCTAAAACCGCATACACAATTTAATTATTATTAACTATTATCATTTGAATTGAAAGCACAAAATTCAGTTTTATATTTTTTAAAACTATGTTATGCAGTTTTATATGTGGCAGATTAAAAAAAATCATTATTTTGACTGTGAAGTTGAAAAACTATTGAGAGATTATTTTGGGTTTCAGATGATTCACGCTTTTCTACTCTTGATCTCACTTGGAGTGTTCGCCAATGCTGCGCCAGAAGTAAGTCCTCATAAAACTATTTTCTTCCTGTAATTATTTGTTTTAATTATAAGAGTACTTGAATGAAGACAGGAAAAGTGGAGACATAGTTTGGTCAATTTAAACTCCTAGTACCATGTTTAAAATAAGATAATAAACTCAATTAATCTGTAAATACAATCGTGTTGCCAAAATAAAGCTTTATTTGTTTATTATATAGGTAAAAAAAATTTTAGGCCTGTATTATACCTAAAATAATTTTGATTGAAAACTCATGTGTAATAAATAATTTCAATTAATTAATAAATAATTAAAAGCCATAAATAAACCACAAAAGGTTCCACAAAATTGTTAAAGCGTAAATTACAAAGTTTAGGGTTTCACCAAGTTCAATTTAATGCATCAAGGCTTTTCGCAGAACAAGTGACACCATGTATGTGAATTTAATGAAAGTAATTTAATACATTTTATTTCCCGCATTTATTCAAAGAATTAATTTAGTCTACAATATTACGTTAGCGAAAGAACGCCGCCACTATTTCTTGGAAATTGTGTCATTAATATCTTGTATTTTATTATTTCAACGTTTCTTTTAATAATACTGTGAGATGTATTTTTTTTCTTTTTTCAAGAGACGGCTGATTTTTCAAAATTTGTTTCTCATTCCATTTTAAAAGAGTACGCCTATATCTCCCTATGTTTTTTTCATTTTTTCTTTGATGAAAAAATGAAAAAAAACACAATTTTAGAAGAACTATTTCTAGTAAATTATAACACAAAATTATTTTTCTTTTGGTATTTCCAATGATTCAATTCATAAATGAATGACAGTAAATACACTAAAATTATATTAAACAACTTACAAAAAATACTATTAGGACTAACTTTGAATTTCTGGTTGTTAGTCTATTTTGTTTCAAGAAATTGAACTTAAACAGAATAGGTGCTGTAAGATTTAAGTCCGTGACCATGATTTCACTTATGTCACCAAAAGCAAAGTCTGCCAATGACCTTAAAACTTTCAACAGTAACACTCCATTACATTAGACCTACAGTTTGCATACAAATGTATTTTAACACCCACTTTAAACAGTTCTCAACCCGCAATGTGCGAATCACGAGAAAAGGGTTTATTTATTTCAGAATGGTAAAAAAATTATGTTTGCTATTAAAAAAAACCCCATAACAGTTTAAAATATATTAAAAACTGAACCAAATAATTCTTCCAGCTTTTTAAATAAAATATAATTATTAAGTTTTTTATATTCCATTTCTTAAATTTCAGTAACTATTTTTATTATATCTCTACACCAGAGACATTTTGTTAAGAGGTTGTACAAGGTATTTTAAACGCTTTTGAGGGAAAGCGGTCCAGACCCATCAAGTCTGTGGACACCCCGGGAATCGAACCCGTGACCTATTGAGTCGAAGTCCAGGAAACTAACCGTAAGGCTTGCTAGATATTATTTTATATAGTAGGAATGACATTTTTTTCTTTTCTTTTTTCAATAAAGATATTTGTACAACACATCCTGTGGCATCAAACTCAGGTACATGCACTTTTGAAAACATTAATACACCAATTAATCCTAAGTTTAGTTGGATACAGTATTTACTGAGTATTTAGCCTAGCGACTGTATACAGTAGAGAGTTTTTGCTGTCAATACTAAAGTAAAGGTTATTTTAATATTTGTTATTTATGATATGTTGTGCAATATGACTTAACAGCAAAATTATGTAAAGTGTTTACTTTCGATCACTGAAAAAACTTGTATTGTAACGTGACTTGTAAATTTTGTAACGTGAAGAAGTAAAAATAATGAAATAATATTTATTGTTTACCCTATTCATCCATCGCATTTGCAAAAACTCTCTATTATATATTATGTTTTACATTAGACACAGTATTTCGTATTTGGAGGCAATCTGTGATGAAAATACAAAGTTCCGTTGGATTCTACTAAATATTCATGTAATTATCGAATGAATGTGTGTAAATGTTATTACACCCCAACATTGTCTACACCGTGTGTCGTGTGTCCGGCAGTGGCGGGTGTTGTCGGGGGAGTACAAGTCGTACCGCCGGATGGGCGACCTTGTGGAGGCCGAGTACGAGCAGCTACATCCGGACGGCTCGGTAACCCGGAGGGAGGCTTCCGGTGACGTCACCAAGGGACTCACCTACAACAACTTCCGGATCGACCCGGACGGCACCGTGCACACTCTGGAGGCGCCGCGGCCCGCGGGCTACCAGGACCGCCTGGGCGGACACACGAGGTACCCCGGGGAGGGCGCCGGGGTGTCAAGGTGGAGGCCGGACACTCCCCGGGATGTGAAGATCTCCAGAGACCCTGTCAAGGATTTCTTCAAGGACTTGTTCACCTGGTAGATTTTTAAATTGCCTTAAAAGTACTGTAAATGTTTATTGTTTAAATAAAAAAATACGTTTGCACCTGTTTCTTTTTCACATTATTTTAAAAATAACACAACATATTTAAGAATTTGATCTTAAAAAGTTTAAAAAAAATATCGTCACTATAACGTAGTTTTATAACCAAGCAGCAATAATAAAATTTGTTGCAACAATAGAATGATAAATGCAATAGCATCGTTGCTTTGTTCTTGTCTTTTTATTATATTTTATTGAATTTAGTACCACGAATAGTCAATATTGTGATAATATTAGTCGTTTCCAAACACAATGCACGTGAGATTAACATTTTCTTGTATTTTATAAAAATATGTATGTTTTTTATCGCGCTCTAGTGGTGGAATGGTTGGTGGAATATGTATCTTGTGATGCTAGTAAATTTTTTCTTTTCCACTCTGATTTTGTATAGAATAGTCCTTTTGAATAAGTGCATAATACATAGGCCAAAACCATAAAAACTATAAAATTTTTTAGATAAATTAATGTTTATGGCGAAAATGTTGTCAGTAAACCTTATAGGCTTTTCGTAAATCTGATTAAGATCGCACATAAACTTTTCTTAAAATTTTGCTGATACGCTTCGGCAATAGCCTAGCTTATGCATGTAGGGTTGTATTAGAATTAGTACATTATTTTTTATTAATAACCATGTGTCACTAAGATAATAAAAATAATAATTTACTCGAGTTCAAAAGTAAAGCAATAACCACTTCATAATCTCACTTAAAAAATTGTTAATTCCCCGAATGCAACAGTTTTGCTAATACGACCATAGTACTTAACTTGAAGTTTAAGTTTTTATAATGCAATTAACACACTATGTTAGGAATTTTACATAACAAATTCGAACAATACATTTATAATTTTGCTAACCTATTTTATGGTACAATTACATTACAGGAAATCATAGCCCTTAATTTTGTGCTTCTGTTCGTTAAACGTTTTCAAAAGCCATTTTCTAAAACTTGATTATTCGTGGGAGTTGCTAGAAATAGTGGTATTGTTGCTAACATTGCATTGGCTAAAGCTTTTTGGTGTTTTCTTTGTTTCATTTTACTGTTTTATACAAGGGGGTAATTTAACTTGACAACACATTGTGCATCGGTTTTACAATATTGTTGACAACGATTGATAATTAGTTTACTTTAGAACTATTGCTTTTTAAAAAGGCATAAGTTTGACTTGAACATATTACACCTGACTAGGTGTTCGAAAGACATTATAAGTTGTTTTTTTAACTTTATTTAAGGGAATCTGGTACTCGAACATGTTTGTTACAAGTTTATGTCCCTCCCCCACCCCAATACTCTCAAGAAGAATCAAGCTTAAACCAAAACGACCTATAGCAAACATTTGTTTGCTAAGATTTAAAAAATATTTTTAACGTATGTATACTCGTGTTAGTCATACTCACATAACCTTAAAAACTTCTTATGAAACTCGCTCTTACAAAAAAGTTTTACACAATATTCCACAAAGACATTTTTTTCGATCTTTTTCATGACTTGGACATATTATCCAAGGTCAGATTGGTTGTTAAAGTTTTTTGGAAAGATTCGCGTTTGCCAAACTTAAATAAGTGCATGTGTTGGTTACACTACACGAATCTAACCATATTTTACGCCTATGAGACCTTAAAAATATATTTGTATTAATAATGATAGTTTTCCTACGGGTGAGTGAGTTTTTGGTGTTTTAAATTAACGGTTCTATAAGGAAGAATAATTAGCTTCGAAAGCCTCAAGTAGATAGGAGGTGCAAAGCTCACACAGATAATTTCGATTCAATTCAGCAGCTGGTGAGACAATAGACTGAGTGTCATGTGCCACATCACTGACGTCAGCAGTGGTGACGTCAGAGGATTCGTGACGTCAGCAGTCTTCAGCGTGGACTCAGCAGATCCGAGAAATGTTACGTCTTCCGTCATTGCCACTTGAACACTCTTAATGACCACGTTCAAAATAAATGTGCCGTCGAAATGAAGATTTCAATTCCCCCTTTTACACGTTCCTCCCACTGCTATAACTAACCAATCGCAATCACTAAAAATTAGTACAGCTGTTTAATATCTCATGTCACTTTATACCAATGTTTTGATTTTTCGTAAACAAATATTCTTATTTTGACGTTTGAGATGTAAAAGGAAGCGCTTGCAACGGCGACGAAGTGAAGTAACATGTTCATCAGCGCTATATTCTACACTGAATTTCTAGAGCGAAAGTAAAATAACACATTATTTTTAAGAAAATAGGGGAAGTAAGAAAGGTATTAAGGGGATTCCCCTTAGGGTGGGAAATAAAATTTTGTCTTTCGACCGCACATTTATTTTGAACGGGATTATAATAGTGGGGGATTTGAGAATCCATTATGAACGTATTGGAAGATAAACAATCGAAGAAAATTCACTGATTTAATTTTGGTTTTCATTGACAGATATTTTTATGGTGTTGTCTGCCCAAAACTGGTTCCATCATCTGAATAAATATGTTCAGAGATGCTTCTTCTGCTAATAAAACGATTCAAACATGATAAGAATGTGTCTGTTATCGTGTCAACATATTAATTCATCAAGTCAATTTATGCTAATTCATTTCACATGACTTAAATTTTATTGAAGCAAATAGGCCTACTCAAATTTGAATTTATTAAAGTAAATATAACAATGGATCACTAAACTTTAAGCTCCAATGATGGGTTGGTTGTCATATTATGTATAGATACGTAGTATAGATTTCATAAAAAAATGTTACTGCTTAAGAAACATCATTATATTTTTTAATTTATTGCTAATTAATTTTGGAAACATATTCAATAAAGTGTCTGTCATAATGGTCGTAATAAATAAAAGAACTGTGGGTTTATCTACTTGATATTAATAGCCTTTTTTAAGAAGGGAAAGTAGAAATGACATATACACGTTTTCCAAACAGTACTCTAATTGTATAAACTGAAGATTCAATGGAGGAAGATGAAAGACAGATCAGTAATTGATTAATTTTTGTTCAAAAATGTTCAGCCTCAATGGGCTAGTCATTAGATTATTTAAGACAAATTGACACCATCGATGTCTTAATTATTATGATTTAACACATACAAAACCATTTAGAATTTAGGCCATCGCAATATCTCGTTCTTCTTGGAAACATAATTATTCATCATGTGTCATAGTGCCAAAACCTTAATTAATTGCAATTCATTCGACTCCTGCAGTCTGCAAATCGCTCACAGTAGTGTTTCACATGTTGCATGGCATGGTATGAAGGCACCGGGCGTCGTCGCCGGGACAGGCAGGGGCAGTAAAATAATATTTCTAAATGCCTTCTCCCTCTACAATAATCCTATTTTAAAGGACATGTTTTGTTCATTTTTTCTTACTCTTACTTTCTTTTTAAAATGCCTTTACTAACAGATGATGTTATTACTATTAACTGTACTGTAATAATCTTATTTTCCCCCCATAGGCTATTTATACATTTGTCTTTATTTGTTAAATTCTAAAAATTCTAAATCGACTGAAATAATAATACTTGCTCAAAAATTACTTTATTTGAATATCTATATATTTAATACGTGATGGCACTTTTTCATAAATATAACTTCTCTTTCATTTCACTACCAAACTAAACGTTTGAATTGTTAAAAGAATAGACTTAGATCATAGTTTTCTAAAAAGGTTTTAGATTTTTTGTAATTTAATTCTGATGAACAGGGCGAGCTCTTAAAGTTCGTTTTTTGTTCATAAGATTAACATGGAGAACAGTTTTACTGAATATCAGAATAGCCGCTGTTGATAGTAAAAAAAAAGAAAAAACACATGTTAAAAACTGTATAGTTGTAATTGAACTACTGATACTGAAATATCAACACAATCTCATACTATAATACGAGGGGAGTCTATTGCCATGTTTTACTTTTATACCAAAATATAGTGGGTATATTCTGTTTGATATTTGCATTTATGTGTATTTGGGAACAAAAAATAGGTTTAGTAACTTATCCCTTTAAAAAATCCTTTTACTGTATGGAAATTGCAATTTTTTAATATAGGTCTTATTGGGTGTCAGGTAGGTGACGGAACCACAACGAAAGTTAACAAGAGTTAAAACATCGTAACACTACTAATTATCTATTAAGAATGAATTATTAAGAATGAGAATAGTTCTAGGTATTGTTTCTCACAGACTTTAAATTTTTAGGGTGACTCCATTGTTCCTAACCCGTTAACGTTATGTTTCTTTTATTTCCTCTATAAACACAAACGTCAATGTGTAATTATCAAATTGTATATAGTTAATTTTAAATAAAACAAAAAAAAATAGTAGAAAACAAAATTTTTGCATGGGTTTTCAAATAGATGTGAAAAAAGAAAAGGGAATGTTGGTTGTTCATCAATTTAATAATCTCTTTCCTATGATACTATAATAAATTAAATGTAGAATTCTACAAATTTTTAAACACCGTTTTCAAAGAGACAAAATTAATAGTCCTTTACCTTCAGTATACAACAAGCTTATTTCCAAAATGTTTGGTATGAAGAGAAATTTTAAGCAAATAAAAATGACACATCTAACAAAAAATGTTCACATCAACAAAGATATACATTCTCTCCATTATGTGATTTCTTTACTTAACCTCTGCTCTGTCATCACTTTAAAAAGATTTACTTTTTAAATAGTAATCGTGTGAGCTCATTCAATATGTAGACCTCTCCATACAGTACAGTATTACAAAAACAGCCGTTACGTACAGTGTACATAGTCAATGGTACAAGTATAAGTACAGGCCAGTAATTTTCAGTTAGTATAAGTACAGGGTAGTTGTAATGAAAAATTGATTTTTCTTCTGTTGACATTCACGTTTTTTGTGTGATTAACTAACTAGATTCACCATCTTTTAATTTGTTATAAATATCATTGGATTTTTAAGAGGAGGCCCAAAAACATTTCTGCTTAAGAACCAATACGGACAGTTAGCTAATTTGTACCTACAAGAACAATCACCAAATTCCAACCCTATATCACATTGGGAAGTTGAAGAATTAGTGACGAAGTTAGACTGATGAAACAGCAACAAGGTTTAATCTAACTGGCACTATAATTTAAATTTTTATTCAAAAAAATTCATTAAATTACCATTGACCAGGTACTATGAGAAATGCAGTGAATTGCGCTGCACGGGACCACCTAGTAGGTCTACAGACTATATTAATGGCTTAGATAAAAAAAATTATGAAATCAGCAAAAAGGTAACAAAAGCTGACAACTGAATAAAAAAGGCCAATAACAAGTATTGATCTAATGCAGGAGAATTCTGAAGGTTGTTAAAATATTTACATAAAACTTTTTCTTTTCAAATTTTAATTTGTTTTTAAGTTGTTCCTATTACATTTTTAATCAAAATATTCTATAAAGTACTGACAATTTTAGTAAATACTAGTTGGCTTCTTGGGACGGCTAAATTCAGCGTTGGGATGAAGTCCATTCTGAAAAAAATGTATTTACATTATACTTTTTATTTTGTTGATCAATGTTTATAAACTTTATTAAAACTTCGTGTGTTTAAGTAAAAAAGAGTTTGTACAAATGATATGGACATTGAATTACTTAATAAACAAAACAACAATTTTGCATAGTACTAGGCTAATTTATTCTTAAGACGTATTATGTACATTAGATATGTAAGTCACAAATAAGGTCTTTTTAAATTTAAATCTGACACCTTTGACAACAGTCTAAATTAAAACTTGCCCTAGAACTTTTTAGAACTAAACTAAAACGTTCCACGTGCTCTTGATGGTTTGTATATACGCAAAGTTTACAGTCTGCATAACTGCTGAAGTTATGCCTCCAAAACCTCGCTAACTCCTCTCCTAAGTTTCACCTAAAGTCTGGCACCTTATTTGCAAACATGCTGTCCTTATCATGAAAAATTCTAAGAGTATAATGTCTAGGAAACGTGAAAGCAAAGGAATTTGGCAGTTGTACAGGCTTTATATGGTTACTTTTCATCACTACTAAACATTTTATAGTGTTTTTTTTAAGTTACTGTACAAAAGTTTTAAATATGCTATTTAGAAATAAATTTCCAATGTTTCTAAGCTGCTTGTTTATCGATTTATTTCATCTTTAAAAGTGTCCAACAAATCACAACACCACTATATTTCTAACTGTTCTTGTATGAATCAAATTAGTAATGAAAAAACCCAATATAATACAGTTTTAGCCAAAGTAAATTAATGATAAAAAGCACAAAAGTAGTTTAAGTAACTATGATAGTACGGCTATGTCCCTCATGTATCATTTAACTATTTTGTCATCCTAATTAACCTTAATTATTACTTCACAAAAAATGTACATAATCGCAACTTTGCAACATAATATATAATCATAATCTTGAAACTTAAAAACGTAGTAGCTACTGAGTATAATAATTTTACTATAATTTATTTGATATAAAAGTAGTACTATAACCTCCGGTAAGTGGAGGATGTTTGTAGGTTCTTTATTTTTAAAGATTTATTTCCATATAAATCAAAGGAATATAAAAACAACATATTTTTTAGTCCTTTGATTTGGTCTACGATATGAAGAAATACATCTTGATTTTAGCGTTAGCCTAAAATCTATATTAGTACAATTACATTACACTAATAAGTACATATTAATTAAGAAAACCATGATAAGGAACATTAATTCAATTTTAAGAACAATACGATTTTCCTATTATATATATATAAAAAAATCAAAAAAATTACCATAATACCTAATTAAGTAAAATTAATATTTTTTTGTTCGATTGCGAAAATGTCCTTAATGTGCGTTTGCAATACTTATACGTTAATTGCAAAAATACATATTTTATTTATGAGTAAAAAATTGCCTTATTGAAGTGACTAATGTACACAACTCTAAATTACCAGGCTTCGGTTTATTAACAAATAATATTTTCCGATCCTCCTATTATAAATACGTTACTAGACAAGATTGTCATAATCAAAATACTTACATGGTTAGCATTTTCCAGCAAAAGCAGCACCAATCAAAAACATGTCCAGCATGAAACTGACCATGTAGAGGACGGACCAAGCGGACACGGGCTCGAACATCTGGGGGCAAAGAGAGACCACACATGAGATGTGTGAAAACAATATCGTTTTGACATTTCTTGAGTTTGTAATCCTAAAAATACCGCAGTGTTTTAGTACTTATTAGTAGTCAACTATGATAACAACTTGTGAACAATGATTAAACTGGAATACTGTTCCTCTCAAAACCTACATAGGTTTAATAAACGTCATTTTCTGTATATAAGTAACAATTATTCAAACCAAACGTTACTTATAAGTGGTGTAGCCATACACTAGTTTCTATGTCATAAAATACTGATAGATTTAAAACAATTAATTACAAATTGGATAAGGAAAAACGTAGGAATGTTTAAATAGAAAAAATGTTAAAACATTTTAAAACTATAAATAATAAGTTAGAATAACATCTACTACAGTTTCAACAATCTATACTTATTTAATACGATAAGGGTTTTTTTTGTGTTGAGAACTCCTCCTACAATTTTCAATCGATTTTCAAGTTTTTAGTGTCATTGGGTAGGTGTTGGTCTGTAGTTGTTTCAGCCAAAAACCGATGAGAATCGCACTGAAAATAAAGACGCTATCCACCATTGAAATCTCAAAATTTCCTATTTAAATAACATCGGGATTGAATAAAGCATTTAAAACATATGTTAATAATCAGCTGTAAATACGTGTAGATTTTGGTAATTAAATACATTCACAATATTGGATTGGGGATGTCATTGATTTAGAGCTAAAAATAACATTTGTATTGTATTAAAATAAATTACTCAATTTCGAGTAATTTCAACACGTTTACTAGTAATAAAATAATTAAACAAAGAGTCTTCGATAAAATCTGAAATTGCATTTTATAAATTCCTCAAATAAATACAATAACCTAAAAAGTATGATACTGTAGTACGTAGTATAATTCTATATGATGGAGAACAAATAATTTACCTTGAATTCTGCTAGAAGAGTCACTGTTTATGCTCTACCGCAAGTGGACATTTCAATTGACTGGAGTAGTATAAATAGAATTTATGTAGGTCAGGTTACTAATGGTATGATGTCATGTGGGTGTCATTTTATTGTGATTCTGAATCATTTTAATATAGATTTACAATAGGTTAGCAATTAATCTATATATTAATAGGCAAGCATGTTTCTTTTCCTCCTTTTTCTCAGTTCGTATGCATCGTAGGAGATCTCTGCGCATAAAGTTAGAGAGGTACAGGTAGACGTGTAGATGAGCAGAATCCCATTATAATTCACATCGGACTACAGGGTTACGCCCCACAGGCTTTCAAAGTTCCAATGTTAATCTTAGGGAGGAAAGATAATCGATTGTAATATTTGACAGCTGTTATAAAAAAAAACTGCTAGAAAAACAGGAAGAACATATGTTACAGTTCTAAAATGTTCTTAAACTTCTTGGATCCAGAACAACTCTTTGGTCAAATTTCGATCAGGAGGCGATCTCTAGTAGTCATAAATGGTCAAGCGTTTATGTAAATTAGATTTTATACGTCGTACAAATGTTTTTTATATATATAGTTCATTTATACACATTATTAAGAGGATAGAATAGTTTTCCCAAGAAATGATTTTTATATAACTGATTTAAGTGTAACCCAAATTTATACGAGCTTAAACGTCTACAGTTAAATAATCATAGTACTTTGGGCCATATTATGATGCTTCTTCATTTATACATTTTATTACCTGTTTTGAATTCTGTTGTTTAGATTTGGATAAGGATAATTTGCCTACTGGAGTAAATAAGGATAATTTTAAAGAAATTAAAAAAACAATTTTATTTTATACATGGAATGGAGATGAATTCTTAAAAGAATAATACCAATAATAACATTTATTCCACTGACAATTATGTCATGTTATTAATATAAATCTCCTACAATAAAACTATAAACCTAAGAACACTACGTAGGGTGGCTTCCCTGAGGGTGTTGGTTTGCAGTACCACTAAATAAAAATAATGCAGATGAAGGAACACAAGTAGAAAAAACCGTTTTAAAAACATAATATTTGTATTTATTTTTGTGCAAATTATATACAGAAGTTATGTTTTATTTTACATACATTTAACATTAAATTCAGACGCAACAAGCGAGCAAAATAACTTAATGTCAACCCGTTGAACAAAGCAACGTACTTCATAAGGTGGTGTAGAATAAATAAAAATAAATTATTAAACTGTTGAATTGAAAAATATCATTCTAAATATATTTTTGTTAAAAGCATTTATTTGAAAAATATTTACCTTATTAACACTACAAAAACCAATTCCTTGAATTTTAATTTTTTAAATCTTTAAAAAGTGTTTGTAAAGAGCACCTTCAAATATTATAATGGAAATGAAATCCTATTCTTACCAAATATCTGCGAACGGAAGAAACAGCAAGGGTATTATTGTGGCGAGGGATGCGAAAATGGGAATCAGCTCCAACATCTGAGAAGTAAATTTAAATTAATAGACAGTACGCAGAATTTGTTATATTCCACCATTATAAAAGTCCAAACTCCATTCACAGCAGAACTACCTACTCTTCTCTTAACCTTCAATTAATCTTTTGTAGGGAATGTCCCTGTAAGCAATACAATATTTTTATAATACTCTAAGTACCTAAGCAAATAGGGTCGCTTCGTTGAGTATTTTACACGCAGGAATCATGTAATTAACTAATGCAACAGAATGAAAGTGCATGTTTATTTAAGATTTTATTGCCAATCAAAATATACTTGGACCGATATACTTGTATAGTAATTAAAAAGTGAGAAAGGCCACAACGACATTTACGCAGATAGGCAAGATATGATTGCTCATGATGAGAGTGAAATGTCTTGGTTCAGAATCTAACCACCAGAGACCGTCGACTTGTTATGTACCATTAAGCTTTTATATCCAGTATGTCATTACAATACAGAAAGTAAGCTAGAAAAAGTTTAGTTCACCAGTGAAACTTGATAATTAAAAATAATGATTTTTTATACTTTTTGTATGGCCACTCACCAACATAATATGAAACAAAAGTTAAGTTTACTGTAAAAAAAACCCTATATTCTTATTGCTAATAGTATTTATAAGCGAAACAATTAATTAGTTTTACTAAACGGTTCTAAAAATCCGATCAAATTTGAGGGGTTTCCTCCATGGTTATCATACGATGACTAACTCGTAATAACTTGCATATAAGTTTTAAAATATTGGTATTTTTGGGGTCAGGTTAACTCACGGTATAAAATGGTCACACTATCTCTTAGCTTTAGTCCTAATGCATTCAATACAGCAATATCTCCTTGTCGTTCTACTTTAGAATAAATTCGCTTTTAGTTTCAAAAGTAATTTTTTTTTAGGAGAGAATTAAAAACAAAATATCAGTGTAAATTCATGCCGCTAAATTTTTTTGATACTGTGATATTTAGGACCTATTCTTCAACTTTAATTAACACATTAGTGCACATAATTACCCTTATCTTTCAACAATATAATAAAAAAGGACTTGATAAACTTGATATTTAATCACAATAATTCAATTCAATTTATTCCGTTTGTTAATATTGTCATATGACCTGTTACTTTAAACATAACTTAATTTTAATATAAAGTGACCATAATGAAACAAACAGTAATTAAATGGCATTTGCTATTTTAGTCCAATAATTTTTATAGTTTAGTATGCAAAGTGTACTTACTATGTAACATATTTTAGATTTGCAATCATAAACATTAGAAGTGGAAATGATGATAATGCTGCAAATGCTAAAAGCAAAATCACAATCATCTGAAATGAGAAACATATTTTCAGAAATCGCCTTTTTTAGATACTGCATGCAGTTGACTTCGATTAAATGTAAGGTTACGTGAAAATAATATCTTTTGTAAGCCAGTTTATTTAAGTCCAGTACACATTTTTATGCATGGTTTACTTACTATATAACATATTTATTGCAGATTTGTGATAATGAGCATTAGAAGTGGGAATAATGTCAATGCTGCCGATGCTAAAAGCATAAACTCAACCATCTGAAATTAAAAACATATACTTGAAAAATAACCTTTTTTATGTATTGAAATTGTCTTAACTTTATATAAGACAAAAGAAAAAAAGGTTAAAATAATATTTTTTTTCTTTTACCATCAGCACTTTAGTGACATAAATACTTTATGAAAGGCTTAGTTATGATAGCATGATAACAGAATTATGAATAGAAATTGTTATCACAATATTGCAAAGTAATATTAAAAAAATCAAATCTAACTTTTCAATTATTAAAACAACATCTAGTACTGGTTGTGAAAGAAAATAAGAATTGCATGGTTTACACCATAACAATTTATAGGCCTACTGGATGGGAATAATCTTCTGCGCGTGAGTGGTTAAACAAATAAAAGATGGCCAAATTTATATTCAAATAATTTTGCAATGTCAAATATCAATAAAATCACACGTATTAACTGCATGTTAGAAAAGTTATAATAAGTTGGTGAATTTCCCATATTTTTAATTATTTTTGTGAAATACCGAGTTATATTTTGTGTAGTATTATACAGCAACAGGAAGCATTTCTCAATATCATAAGTTTTAAAAACAACGCATAGACATAGACACATAGACACATAGACACATAGACACATAGACACATAGACACATAGACACATAGACGCATAGACACATAGACGCATAGACACATAGACACATAGACACATAGACGCATAGACACATAGACGCATAGACACATAGACACATAGACGCATAGACACATAGACGCATAGACACATAGACGCATAGACACATAGACACATAGACGCATAGACACATAGACGCATAGACACATAGACAGTAGTTAAAAAAAAATCAAGAATAAACAACCCACAATGCATTTTTTATGGGAAATTAAACTACGGATTTCGATTTGTTTATAGTTTATAAATAGTTAGAATAAGTTCTGGCCATAATTAACCATTATAATTTGGACTGGAATAATTAACCACTTTAAGTACCACTTAAGTTCCACTTACGATCCACTTAAACAGTCCCAAGGAATTTCTTATAGAAAATTCAACTGAGGATTTCTATTTGTTTATAGCTTATTATTAGCCAGAATAAGTTCACCAAGAAAAGACAACTACTATTTATGCGAAAGTTTGTAGTCAAACTGACACTTCCTTCTAAAGTAGTCGTTCGACATAAACATCGGGTTTCATCAATGCACTGAGGCACCAGCACTCATGAATGATTTCTCTCCTCTTCAAGCTGTTCATCCACAATTAATTACAAGATTTTAAATTAATAATAAGATAGGTTACAATACCTTAGAATAGTAATGACTAGTTTGATTAATCATGTCCCATTATCAGATCTTTTAAGATGTCGAAGTAGAATCCTATTATGAACGTTGTCATAATAAGATAATACAACCCGTCGCAGCAGACCTGCGAACTCAGCGAATTTCCTAATTAGTAATATTAAATTTGACCAGATAAACCTGTAAACCAAATGTCATCACATGCTCATAAATAGGAAAAAAAGTCTAGTCTCCTTATGATAAATAGAATAGTATGCAGGTATGCTGGCAGGTATAGTGGCATTTTTGCTGCCATGAAAAGTATAAAAACCAATGTTTTTTACCTTAAATGGATGAATCTCAACTAAATGATGCTAAATAACAAGTTTGATCCAAAAATATTGGTTAATAAGTGAAATATTAACACATCCTTATTCTCCATAACATTAACATTGGAGCTTCAAAATACAATGTACTGTCTTTAGACTTTTTAATATCTCGGTAACCAATGAAGATAGAGCAAAGCTTCAAAATACTAAATTGTGTGTTTTTTTGAGCTAAATCCAATGGTCAAAACAAAAATTTAAAAATTTAAAAAATTACATATGAAAAATGCAAAAATCCCATTTTTGGGGTACAAACCCCCCCAAAACTACCCCTTCCGTTAGGTCGATATGTCTGGTTTACGAACTCATCCAAATAAACGTAGGATTACAAATCTCTACCAAATTTAGTGTCGATCGGACCATTTTTACGAGAGTTATCGTGTCTAGGGACACATACATATATACATATATATATATACATATATACATATATACATATATACATATATACATATATATATATATATATGTATATATATATATATAAATTTTAATGACTATTATTTTTGGTCTCTGGGCACCTAAAAACAAAAAAGAAACATGGTCCCGAGCTTAGGTCTTACCATGAGACCTACGGTAATAGCTTATTCCCTATGGGAAATTCGCTAAAATGTAACTCCTACGAAAGAAAAATTTAATAAAAATTAAGGCGATGAATTAAAGAGTGGCTAAGAACGGGTCCCGACGAAGGGAAGGGTCCCGACGGGTCTTCTTGGCTACGACAAGATGTCCATCATCAGTCAATTCTAATTCGACATTTTAGAAGATTGATAATGGGACATCGTTCCCGAAACTAGTCATCACCATACTGGTTGGATTGACCGATTGACGACGGTTAAGGTATTGTTAACTTTATTATTATTCTGAAATCAATTCAGGAGTCAAATAATCACTGTGAAAAAAAGAGTGTAACGTTTTTACAACAATAAGAATAAGAAACTCTTGTATACAATAAGTTAATCTATGCTTGATGGAATGCATTAAATAAAATTAATCTGTTTTCATAGACAACTTACTTCAGAAGTATCGATGCCAATGTATCGTACCGAAAGAGAATGGATGGCTAATGTAGTGAGCGTGTTTAAGTAGTAAATCTGATAAGAAACACTGTACTCAGTTATCCGTTTACAAGATATTTACTTACCCTATCAGATTATCGTTGCTGACAAGTACATTAAAACTCAATCAGCTTGTCTATCGCCATGTCAATAATTGTTAAGTAATGAGTTTACTTCCTCGTTTATTTTATTTTGCAATAAGACAGCAAAAATATTTTGTTTGACGATATACAAACTATGCATTAACCGTTGCAGTGCAACTTAAAAGTTGTACTAAATGTGGTATCGAAACTGTCAGAGTCTTATTATTTCATTTTTTTCTTTCCTATAGTAAATTTAATTTAATTAGAGACTTAGGAACAATTTAGTTAAGCTAAACACGAATATACCAAACAAAAGGTGCGTGTAAGGTATATATTATATTACTGCGTGTTTTATTAGACTTCGTTTTACAACCTCCAGCTCATGGTTTTTTATAGTTTATAGTTTTTTGTTCACAGTTAATCTGTTATTATTTATACATTATTATTTATCTTCAACCTTTCACTTCACTTTTATATTTTGACACGCAGTTGATTATTTACTAAATGTCATGGTGAGGGGAAA
Source organism: Neoaliturus tenellus (assembly GCA_030545055.2). Classification (NCBI taxonomy): domain Eukaryota; kingdom Metazoa; phylum Arthropoda; class Insecta; order Hemiptera; family Cicadellidae; genus Neoaliturus; species Neoaliturus tenellus. The sequence goes on from CM061537.1 coordinate 100,117,530, forward strand.
TATTTTATTTCCAAGACATGAATAATGGCTTATTTTTTCCCGAATAAAACAAAATACTCAAAGTTTGCCCTTTTGGTTCATTTGTCCTCAACGTTTTGCCCATGGGCGTTTCACGAAGTGACAGTTTACCAAATGTGCAAGCGGCCAAGCAAATGTATAGCGTTTTGGCGAAAAACAAACACAATAAAACAAGTAAACGATAGGTTTTCATGTGCCTCATATGTGCCTCATAATTCTACTTCTTAGTATATTTTCATCTCAATACTGTGCAAAACATCAAGAAGTGTTAGAAAAATCTACAACGGAGCGGTGTGTAGGCCTATATGTTTCACAAAAATCCTCACAGTTTTTAATACCATGGTAATTAGCATGTGACCTCATTCTGACTTAAATGACACAAACATGTAAATAGAAACGCCGAAGGGTGATTGTGAGTAATTCTATAAACTCAAGAAGACAGCAAAGTCCACAACTATTATGCCTCATCATCCTTATGACCAATCGTCACGTCATTATTTTGTAATAGATTACCTAATATTTAGTAGTATTTCACATCCTAGTAGACTATTTAAACCGCTATTGTAACAATAAAAATCAAAAGCCACCCAATAAAGTGGTTTAGTAGTTGCTACAACAACGAATACGCAGTAAGTTATGTTTTGACCACATATTATTTATACAAAATTTACAGTTTAGGTTAACTAACGTTTTATTGTATTTCTCCTATCACTTTCAGCCTGATATGAAGAAGATCAAATAATATTCTTGGACTATTATGTATTGCAGTGTGTTACTATTAACATCAAATGAATCGCATAAATAAAATAATGATTGAAGTATACATTTTAGATAGGTAAATAAGTTTTGTTAGAAGTATTGACAGGAAAAATTTATAACTAGTTTTTATGAGTTAATTTATTATGAAAATACTTTCTATTACTTGGAAAAGATATGTTTCAACTTGCTAACACACTCGTACTGACTCAGGCAATGAAAGATTGACCAATGTTATTCTTAAGGAACTTAAAATAAATTCAATGCTCCTAGCTTCCTAACCATTAGGCTTAGAGAAAATACTTTATGAATATGAAGGTATTAAATATACAGGGTGTCCAGCTTCCACCTTTACAAACGTTTCCAGGTTTTTGCCCTCGTCAAAATAAGCAAAAAGCTTCCTGTAAACATGTGTCCTAAAATGCTTCGTTAAACCGCTAGCCGCCATTTTTTTTACACTAAATAATTTTTATTTCCGTAACGGATCATTGTATTAAGTTAATATTTGGCATGAACCTTCACTATAATAATACCCATTTTCAGTAAAAAATTCCTATGTGTATTTTCAAAATGTTGGCCATTTTAAAATGTTTAACTTAAATGTCTCAAAAACGGTAAATTTTATAAAAATGTTACGAGACACAAAAAAGTTGACAAATTAAATTATCTAAATATTGATACCAAGTTTGTTAGGATCCAACAACAAATAAAGGATTTGTTGAGATTTTTCTCTTAAAATAACCTAAATTATCATCAATCATAGTGCAAAATCAGTGTTTTTCCGCAGGAAAACCACAATAACTCCGTTATTTGTTGATGGATCCTTACAATCTTGGTGTCACTGTTTAGATAATTTAATTTGTCAACTTTTTTTGACTCTTGTAACGTTTTTATAAAATTTATCGCTTTTGAGATATTTGAGTTTAAAATTTTAAAATGGCAACCATTTTGAAAATACACATTGCAAAAAATAATTTTTTTTACTGAAAATGGGTATTGTTATAGTAAAGGTTCATGCCAAATATTAACTTAATACAATGATCCATTACGGAAATAAAAATTATTTAGTTTAAAAAACAAAATGGCGGCTAGCGGGTTAACGAAGCATTTTAGAACATTGCTACACACCCACACTCTCTTACAAACCATTTCTTATTTATAAATTATAGTATCTGAATAAATAATCTTGGTACAATCAACAAACAATTTTTATTTAACTCTAGATCACAAACAAATAATATCTGATTCGAAAATGAAGGGACTAACAAACAATAGTTTACAATTACTGGGGGGAATATTTAATTTAATTGATTGATATAGTCTTTAATGTCTTTGTGCTCCGGCTTAGCTACAGTGGTAGAAATGATGGCTCTGACTCAGGGGGTGTTGGATCGTGGGGACATTCTCTTGTAAAATTTCCAATTTATTGATTGTAAAATAATGACTCTTGATATTAATTGAGATTTGCAGTTATGTAAAAATTAAGATTTGATTATTCTTTGAAGAGATTAAAATGGATAAAATATGGTCATTCAATCTAGGTTCAGTTGTAGGCTATATCAGTTTGAAAGTTAATTATGATTGAATCTTCTTGTAAAATTGAAAAGTTTGTTGATGGATAAATTTAGTCTCTTGATAAAATTCTACTTGATTTCTTTGAGCTGCTAGGATCACTGGATAAAATTAGTCTATTTGAGATGGATGGAGGTTACCAATATTTGGTTCTTCACCAATAACCACTTTCTTCTTTGGCCAACTGATAAAGGGATTATTATTAGTGGTATTGGCTCTTCTTCCTATTTAAAAATTTGAGATTAATTTGACCCAAATACTAATTTATGGGTTTATTTTACACTTGGGGTTGGGACCCTGTTTAAAATGAAGTTAACACAATGAGGCCATAAATGCAAGAGAGAGAAATTGTAGTTGATGCTCAGCAACAATGTAGTAATCACATGTTTATTCTTCAGGTCTTGATTCTTGCTTTGGAAACACTTGACACTTCACTGAATTTAATTCACTATTTTGAATCACACACTATATAAAATTAGAATGACCATGTTTATGTAAATTATTAAATTTGGTATGTGTTTGAAGTAGTTTTGTTTACATTATAAATATATTATATTAGGCTATGTTTAAATAAATATTTACTGGGATAAGGCTATTATTATTCTTAGGTGAGTGATGAATTGATTAATATGAATATCTAATATAATTATTGAATTAGGCCTAATTAATATCTATGACAGGTAAGTTTAAATACAATATATAGGCTACCTGGGATTTTTATAATAAATATTTACATGTGGATCCGGGTTGGATTGTTTATTTGTTTATTTACCAACATAATTTGTGAACTGTTGCAACATATTTTTACAAGAACTTTTTTGCTTATTTTGACGTGGGCAATAACCTGGAAAAGTTTGTAAAGGAGGAAGCTGGACACCCTGTATAATAAAAAATTGACATAAAATGGGGAGGGCGGTTACGAATAAAAAATGTTGATCCATCCACCTACTTTTGGGACTAAAAAGGAGCTTCAATTGCCTCTACCTCCCTAACCACTACTTTTAAAAAAATGTTAAAAAATAAAACGTGAGACTTCACATTTCAACTATTGGTTAAGTAATGAGATTAATAATAAGTTATTATTACGTCTTTAAATTACTCAGCACCAGGGGGTCGAGATTTTGCCCAGTAAGGTTTTGAGGGTCAATTCCCTTTATATGACAAAGCTCGTTCGCTCCACTCACTCGCCCTCTTCCTTTTTAAGACGAGTTTGTTCGCTTCGCTTAGGCCTATTCGTCAGGCCAAGAATGCTAGCTACTGCAATTTGGTTTACATTTATTGAACCACATGTTAAGGAAGTTACACATTGGATTATATCTACAGTTATCAGCTGATTTTTTCAATGTAGTACCCACACAAAATCCCAAAAGGGTCAAATAGGAAGATCTAAGACAAAACCCTGCTTTCTCCCAGCTATAGGACCTACTCCAATCAATTTATCGTAACAAAAAACTCCATGTACACCCCAAAAATAAGAAAATCCTTGGATGTTAAAACATTTTCCGTACAAATAGTGTTGTTTAAAAGTATAAAATAGAATTTAAAATTTACAAAAAAAATTGAATGCTATAAACTACCGCAACTTACCCTGATTTCGAGGAAAGGGTTTGAAAATTTAAACTGATAAAAATATTACTTATTTGGTCACTAATTAAAATATAAACCCCAGAATATGATTTGTTATCTTCATCTGTAAAAAAATGACATGGGGTGCTCTACTTTTTTTAACTGTATAAACGTGTCATAGTCCTGTTTCTGTCGCATATCAATTGTTTTCTGTTTCAGATGCCAAGCACCATTTTTCCATTTGTTCTAGTTTTCACGGTACTACTGCCGTACATGCTCTTTATAATAAATATTTACATGTGGATCCGGGTTGGATTGTTTATTTGTTTATTTACCAACATAATTTGTGAACTGTTGCAATATCCCCGCAGAAATGACATATGAAATGAAATGTAGTATGGCATTTCGATAAACAGTGAATAAATTATGTTCGAACACATTCATATAGAGCTATTAATGAACTTTTACTTAACTAACAAATAATGATTAACAGAACAACTTATAACTACGAATACTAACATCTTGATTTGTGTAATGGATTATATGATTACATTATTTAATGTCCTTGCAATCACACTTGGTCTACATTATTGTCTATTTTCACAGTTTGTATTTCACTAAATTGTTTATCACTTCACTGAGCGTCTGTTGTTGGTTTTGCACTGTATAAGGTCTCTGCACTGCACACATTTAAACTGTGGGAAACTTAAACTACTTAAAACTATTTGATTCTTGGTGATGAGGTTGTGCTTAATTTTAGGAGTGTGGTTGTTGAGGGAGTATGTATCTCTTCAGGGCGGAAATATGGTATGGGCCAAATGTTTGAGTCTCATCTAAAGTAATTGCAGACTCTGGGCTTATCAGAAATGTATGGTTATATTTAAGAATTAGGTCACTTAACTCGTTTCGTCGTTGTTCATTTAGTAGAGGATTATCTTCAAGGGACTTGTGAACGGTTTCAGGGGAGAGGCTTGTAGTAGTTTTACTCGTACTGGGATCAGGATTATCGTCGTTCGCATATATATCATTATTATTATATTCATAGTAATCATTATCATTGTATTCATTAATATTAGTTGGTTGCCTTAGGCTTTCTTCAAATACAAAGTTACACGTGACACAATCAATATCAACCTCTCCGAACTTCAAAGTTATATTATTATTATTATTTATATTTATTTTAATTAACTTATCTTTAAAGTTCATTTCAAACTGCCATAATTCTAACGTGTCGTTCCCAATTATTAAGCTCCTGACTAGGTTTGGCACGAGCAAAACTTGAAGTTGTGTGTGAATATTCTCAATATTTATTGGTATCATTATTATTCTATTTATGCGCTTGGACTTCTCTCCTGTAGCAGTTTTTATGTGGATTTTCGTAATGGGTAACTCTTCGAAACGACCTAAATTAGATTTATTCTCTTGAAACCATTGTTCTGACATACATGTTATATTTGAGCCTGTGTCGATTAATGCTGTAATTGGTATTTGATTTATTTTTACATTTATTTCTGGGAGGTTTACGTGTTTAATGCCATTTACAAAATTATTAGGGTTTGATTCTTCGGATAATAAAAATTCTCTATCACAACAAACTATATCGGTTTCTAAAGGATACGGTATAGTGTAATTATTATCATTATTTGGCCTACGGTTTCCGACTTTGTTATTTAGCACTGAAGAGACAATGGGAGGTTTGTTTAAAGGTGTATCTTGCAGGCCAGTATTGTTCCCAGTGCATTCTAGTTTAAAGATTCAGATTGGGATGGCGGTGACGCAGGTGGTCGGTGGTTTTGTTGTGTTCCCTCGGCGATGGTGGTACATATTTGTTTTTGTTCATTTGTGGGGTACCTGTGTCCTTGAGGTGGGTTTCTGTCATAGCGTGTTTGAGTCTGCCAGTGCGGTGGATTTCGTCTGGGGTATTGTGGGTTCTGATAATTAGCGGATTGGTGGTTCTGATTGTATCTCGGCTGGTAATTGTTATGAGTTGCGTTGTGCTGGTCTCTGGGTTGACGATAATTATTTTGTGGTTGATTGTTGTTTGGTTGGTTGTTTCGATGGTGTGGGGAGGGGGATCTGGAGTGATTATGATGTTGTGTTTGGTGATTTTTGGGTCTGCGGTGGCTGTCCTTGATGTCTTCCCGCTGTAGCAAGGATTCAAAGGCGGAGATTGTGTTTGCGTTCTGTACGATACGGGCATCTTGTATAAGTTCGCTGAAGTGGTCACTCATGATATTTTTTATCTCATCCTCGGATAGTGGGGGTGTCATGGATTTTAGTGTGAGTACTCTCTCTATGAAGTACTCGGATCGAGTCAGTGTACCTCCTGGTCGGTATCTTTCGTTTTCCATCCTTTGTTTAATTCCACGTTGGATTTCTCGACTCCAGAATTTTGTTAGGAATGCGTTTTCAAAGTCTTGCCATTCCTTTATGTCGTCTTTAATTAGCGAAAACCATCGGGATGCATTTCTTTCAAGACTGGCCTCGATTACGTCAATTAAGTGATCACTCGTGTTTATTTTGTGTGTTTGTCTTTGCATGCTCTTGAGGTAATATTTGTGTAATTTTCGGAGGAATTCTGGGGGTCCGGCTTCTCTTCCTGAGAATTTGGGTAAGGGGTTGTCTGGGAATTGTCCATTATTGCATGTAACATATACAGTGGGTGTACTAAATTGTTTGTTATTGACATCGTTTTGTAGTGTTTCAATTTTTTCGCTGTGCTCATTTATGGTGGCTGTTAGGTCTTGAATCGTCCTTTGATTTTGTGCTATTTTGGCCAAATTTTCTTTAATTAGGGGGTCGAGTGTGCTGTGAATTTGTTTGGTATTTTCTTTAATAATTTTATCCGTGTTTTTCTGCTGGGTGTCGTTATTTTCTCGCATTTGATCTTGGATTTTGGTTCAATTGAGAGGCTTAGGTGGAGTTAATGTGGTCTTTAATGTGTTCATGTTGTGAATTAATGACATCATTAACCTCTATTTTGTGATTGTCTAAACTGGCTTTAAAATCAATTTTGAGGTTGTAAGCATTTTCCGTGATTTGAGAGGTCAGTTTGGTTTCAATTTGTTTTATTTCAGAGGATTGTGTGTGCTGTATTTCCCGTATTTCATTTATTTCCGATTTTAATCCACTCTGTGCATTTGTTAAAGTTTCAATTTTCTCATTCAAGATGTCACAATGGTTTTTAATTTCCAATTTAAGGTCAGATTTTACCGAATCAATGTCGGACTTTACCGAGCCAATGCTAGATTGGATATCAGATTTAATTGTGTCCATGTCGGATTTTACCGAATCAATGTTAGATTTAATGTCAGATTTAATGTCCGTTTTTAAGGACAGAAACATGTGTTGGATTTGCGTGATCAAGTCAGCTGTTTGAGGTGAGGCGGGAGGAGGTGTGTCATCGTTACGCGGCGGCGATTGGCTCCCGTTGTTGGCGGTCTCTGATTGGGCGGTGTTTTGCCGGCCGGGTGACGTCATAGTCAGCTGTGAAGATATTGGGTTCGAGGCTATGGATGCGCGCGCAGCGTGATCAGCTGGGTCGGACGACGATGATGCCGTTGCTACGTTGACGTTAGACATATCAAGATGGCTGAGTGTCCTTGTTTCTGTTGTTGATGTGTCCATGTGTTGTGTCTGATTGTCGATGTCTTGTTCCGGGATGGAATCAGCTGTTAGTGTAGTGGAATTGTCGGTTTCATGTTCGTTTTCCAATTCCGCCCTATCATCTGTTTCGTGTTCGTTTTCGTTATCCCCGCTAATTTCACGTAATTTCTGGGATGGTTTGGGATTAGGACGTAAGTTGTATGGGGTCGTCATATTGGAATGCAATTAATGGCAAGTACAAAATTGAGTGGGAAATTAAAATAATATGGTGGATAAATAAATGACTTATTTCTAACAGTGTTTTATTTTAGTCTAACTTAGGTTATGTCTAATCTAGGCTATGGTGTCTATCTAGGTTATACTTGACTTAGGCTAGCCTAGCTTACTACTTCAAACACGATTGGAAATTTTTTAGAGAATGCCCCAAAGGTTGGTCGCCATTTTGCTACATACCCACACTCTCTTACAAACTATTTCTTATTTATAAATTATAGTATCTGAATAAATAATCTTGGTACAATCAACAAACAATTTTTATTTAACTCTAGATCACAAACAAATAAATTCTGATTCGAAAATGAAAGGACTAACAAACAATAGTTTACAATTACTGGGGGGAATATTTAATTTAATTGATTGATATAGTCTTTAATGTCTTTGTGCTCCGGCTTAGCTACAGTGGTAGAAATGATGGCTCTGACTCAGGGGGTGTTGGATCGTGGGGACATTCTCTTGTAAAATTTCCAATTTATTGACTGTAAAATAATAATTCTTGATATTAATTGAGATTTGCAGTTATGTAAAAATTAAGATTTGATTATTCTTTGAAGAGATTAAAATGGATAAAATATGGTCATTCAATCTAGGTTCAGTTGTAGGCTATATCAGTTTGAAAGTTAATTATAATTGAATCTTCTTGTAAAATTGAAAAAGTTTGTTGATGGATAAATTTAGTCTCTTGATAAAATTCTACTTGATTTCTTTGAGCTTATTTATTTATTTATTTATTTATTTATTTATTTATTTATCGACGGCAATCGCCACATTTACAAATGATACACAGAACATTTACAGTACAAGATGGATTCAATTTACAATGTGTGGTGCCATGCAATATTAGAAAAAACTTACAAAAAATACCACAGTAAAGCAAAGATTAATAAACCATCTAAACAGAGTGGATTGAGGCAGAAACCTAACTAATATTTAATGCTATGGTAATTTGTACATGCTAGGAATAAATATACATGCTGATAAATAATACATGCTAAAAACAATTTCAGAGAACATACAACAAGCATCTAACTACACAACAATGGGCAATATTCAGTAAATAAGCAAAACAATTTAGCTTGCTAAGTAACAATGCCAGGAACAAATATTATATTTTGGTACTACATGCTGAAACGCAAACATTAGTGCAACAGACATTGTGAGTTACAAGCAAAATGAGACGAGGCGAAATATAAGCACCAAAAAATTGACAACTAATGCTAGAAATACAAATATTAATAAAACAGAATGGCTGCGTTACATTGGCTCAGATAAGAAATGACAAGCAAAGCACCAAAAACATACTACGGACCAGACATGCGACACTCGTGGGCCTTATGATGCACTACCCTAGAGAAACAGAATTGCACACTAATTCACTGATCTTGATCATCGAATAGCTGCCTTAGACGTCTTTTGAAGGTGGTTGGAGAGTGCTCGTAGAAATCAATTACCGAAGAAATATCTCTTGCAGTCCTCAACAGCCTTGAAATCCCGTGATTGAGAGCGTAGTTTGTGGGCTGGAACTTTACATTGAAGGCAGCCCGAGATCTAGTACTTCGATGAGGCACAGCAAAGTCGACTTCCTTCAGCAGCACTGGACTATCAATATTTCCATTGACCAGTTTATGTAGAAAAATGATGTCAGTGAACTTGCGTCTTGAAGAGAGTGACTGCAAGTCAAATGTCTTCTCCAGAGCCTCAACAGGAACATCACGGAAACGGTAACCAAGTTTAAGCCCGAGAAGCCGGACAAACCTGGTTTGAATTCTATTGAGCATGTCGATGTGAACGGCTTGATGTGGGGACCAAACAATAGAACAGTATTCAAGGAGTGGGCGTACCAATGACTTGAAAAGTATGACTAGAGTCAATGGAGAGCAAAAGCTGCGAGTTGATCGGAGAATGAAACCAAGCAATGAGGCAGCTCTGTTTGAGACATGAATGAGGTGCTTAGTGGGACTGAGAGTCGGTGTGGTAATAACACCAAGATCCTTCACCTTTGACACTGTAGCCAGTTTTTCGCCATTGATGAAGTAGGTGTGGTGATATGAAACTGTGTTTCGAGTGAAAGCCATTGAGAGACACTTAGACACGTTGAGCTCCATAGCGTTGACATTACACCAGTCGACTACGGCGTTAACAGTTCTCTGGAGTTCGGCCTGGTCATTGGATGAGATTACTTTCTTAAATATTTTGATGTCATCAGCGAAGAGTAAAAATTCAGCATTGATGACTTTGCCGATGTCATTTATGAACAAGTTAAAGAGCAGTGGCCCCAGATGGGAACCCTGGGGCACTCCTGATGTCACATGGAAGGGGTGGGAGTAACCACCATCAGTTCTCACTATAAGAACACGTTCACTCAGGTAGCTCTCCATCCATCGTAGCAGTGATCCACATAATCCGAAGCAGTGAAACTTTGCAAGAAGTAGGCGATGGTCAATGCGGTCAAATGCCTTACTGAAGTCGAGGTAAATACAGTCGACCTGTGAAGATTCAGTAAATGCCTTCATTATATAGTCATGGAAAACAAGCAGGTTTGTAGCAGAAGAACGACCTCGAAGAAATCCGTGTTGCTCGGGTACGATGTATCGGCCAAGTTGGAATTGCAGGCTGTCAAGGACAATACTCTCAAATATCTTCGCAAGTGCAGGTTGGACAGCAATTGGTCTGTAGTTTCGAACATTAGTTCTATCACCAGATTTGAAGATGGGCGCTACGAAACTACGTTTTAAGATGGAAGGAAAAACTCCAGCTGACAAAAGTTCCTTGAAAAATATGAAAAGATGGGGTGCAAGAACAGGGGAGCAGTATTTCAGAATGGCGGGAGGAATGCCATCTGGACCGGGTCCTTTATTGGGGTCAAGTTCTTTGAGCTTAGTTTCGACATCAATGGCGGAGAATGAGATGTGTCTAATTGTGAGGTTTGGTCCAAAATCAAACTGAGGCAAGGGAGCTTCACCAGTACTGAAGACCGAACCGAAGAATCTTGAGAATAAGTTGCATTTGTCATCTGGATCAGTAGCTTCAATATTGTCAAGATGCATGGCACGAGGAATTTCAGAGTTGCTCTTCTGAGAATTGACGTAGGACCAAAAGGATTTCATGTTCACTGGGATACTGCTCTCCACTTTGTTCAAATAGAATGAGTGACATCGCTGGGCAAGTTCCTTGCATTCCATTCTAGCCCTCTGAAATTGCGTATAATCATGCATGGACATGGATATTTTATACTGTTTGTGGAGAATTTTCTTTCTTATAACAGCGCTCTTCAATGCATTTGTGAACCAGGGGGGGAATTTTTTATCATCAGCTTTCCTAAGTGGTGAGTTTGACCTTATTGTTGATTCGAGGAAAGCACAGAAACTATTAAAGGACTCTTCAGCACATCCAGATGAGTTCAAGATTGGGTAATCCCTGGCAAGGAGGCTCCCGAAAACGGCATCAACATTGCAGCGACGGAAGTCATGGAAATATCTTGGAGCAAAAGATGGCAATGGTGGTGAAACATCTAGAGAGAATTCCAGAGCTGGATGATGACTTTCTTCATTAAGGAGTGGATCAACAGCCCTATGGACTCTTAAACTGGAGTTCGAGGAAAATATCAAGTCAAGACAGACCCCTCTTGCATTAACAACATTGTTAACTTGTTTCAAGTTGTGTAGAGAAGCTAACTCCATGATACATCGAGAGGAACCATTTACATCTGGTGAATCGGGATTAGACCAATCAATATGGGGCTGGTTGAAGTCACCCATAAGAATAGTGTTTGTTGGATTATTTGCGGAGATCATGACTTCGTCAACTATATCACACAATGTGGAGTAGACTGAAAGTGGTTGACTAGGTGGGATGTAGACACTTCCCAGAAGAACTGAGAAAGTGGAAATCTTGCACAAGACAAACAGGCATTCAATGTCTTTAATGGACGGCATGATTTGAGTACAGGGAATATTATGCCTTATTGCCAAAAGTGATCCACCACCACTAGATTTACAACTGGTTTCAGATGATCTATCACACCTAAAAACCGAGAACCCCGACAGACAGAGTTCATTATCACTAATGTCAGGTGTAAGATTGGTTTCCACTATAGACACAATGTTATAGGGACTGGATACAATAGATTGAGCTAAATAATTCAGTTTAGTCCTTAAACCATTTGCGTTTTGAAAATAGCATGCGAGATTTGAACCTTTTGTTAAGCTTGGCCGTTTTTTGAGATCTTCACTATTGATGGGACATTATTTTTGTATTTAATGATCAAGTTGGCCTCCCCCTGAGATTTACGCTCTTCCAACTCCACATATAAGCTCTTGAGATACTTCTGTTCCAGCGGAGTTCTATCTCTGGAAACCTTTAGGGATGAAAATGATTTATTGACCTTTGCTGCTTCAGCGGGCGAAAAGTTAGTAACTATTTGACGTGCGTCACTTTCAGAGTTCAGTATCACCTTCAGAGGTCTTGGTTTGGCGTTTTGTTTGGAACCAACACGATGACACTTGACTCCAGTGTTATCAAACTGTGGGTGGCACAAATTAAACAAATCAGTGACAAGGCCCAGATCTTCTTTTATTCTATTATCGACAGACTAACTGGCAGACTCGGGAAGACCATAGATCATGACATTCGAGGCTCGACGAGCACGGTCGTTCACTTGAATATTTTTATTCAAAGCTGTCAGTTGATTTATTAGAATGTTGTACGGCTGCTTAGATGCGTTGATACAGTCATCACGATCACAGGTCCATTTCAGATTTGCATCATTTGTAAGTTTAGTATAATCAGCACTTGAGACTCTGACACAGGGAGCGTGAAACCATCGCATACAGGGCCCGTCACAAAATATCCCCTTGTCATCTTTTGAGACAAGTAGTAGGCATACAGGACAAACTTCAGGGCTAGACATTGATTTTACTAGCACGAGTTTATATAGTACAAATGTTGTTAAAGAGAGTAGAAATCGTGTTGCTCAGTGGCGATGCAATGCAGATGGCAGTGGCTACTAATGAAAGCAGCGTAGACGTAAGGTAGACTGAAATTGTCAGTGTAAGTGATTTTGTGATCTTATAGAAGAAAAAAAAGTTAAACTTGAGGAATTAAAGTCTTGTAATACACTTTTCGTGCTAGAACACGAAATAAACAATTTATGAAACAGTTTGAAAAGCTATAAAAACTTGAGAAAACACAGTTGAAAATATGTGCTGAAGGTACTGACGTTAAAAAGCAGGTTAGGTCTCTCACCCAAGGTAAGCCGGCAGCCTATCTCTTCGTTATTACCACGTAAATTGAATTTTAAGCAGAGCACTCACTAGACACAGACTAACTTAATCACCATCTTGCAGACGAAAGTGAGCTTCTAGGATCACTGGATAAAATTAGTCTATTTGAGATGGATGGAGGTTACCAATATTTGGTTCTTCACCAATAACCACTTTCTTCTTTGGCCAACTGATAAAGGGATTATTATTAGTGGTATTGGCTCTTCTTCCTATTTAAAAATTTGAGATTAATTTGACCCAAATACTAATTTATGGGTTTATTTTACACTTGGGGTTGGGACCCTGTTTAAAATGAAGTTAACACAATGAGGCCATAAATGCAAGAGAGAGAAATTGTAGTTGATGCTCAGCAACAATGTAGTAATCACATGTTTATTCTTCAGGTCTTGATTCTTGCTTTGGAAACACTTGACACTTCACTGAATTTAATTCACTATTTTGAATCACACACTATATAAAATTAGAATGACCATGTTTATGTAAATTATTAAATTTGGTATGTGTTTGAAGTAGTTTTGTTTACATTATAAATATATTATATTAGGCTATGTTTAAATAAATATTTACTGGGATAAGGCTATTATTATTCTTAGGTGAGTGATGAATTGATTAATATGAATATCTAATATAATTATTGAATTAGGCCTAATTAATATCTATGACAGGTAAGTTTAAATACAATATATAGGCTACCTGGGATTTTTATAATAAATATTTACATGTGGATCCGGGTTGGATTGTTTATTTGTTTATTTACCAACATAATTTGTGAACTGTTGCAACATATTTTTACAAGAACTTTTTTGCTTATTTTGACGTGGGCAATAACCTGGAAAAGTTTGTAAAGGAGGAAGCTGGACACCCTGTATAATAAAAAATTGACATAAAATGGGGAGGGCGGTTACGAATAAAAAATGTTGATCCATCCACCTACTTTTGGGACTAAAAAGGAGCTTCAATTGCCTCTACCTCCCTAACCACTACTTTTAAAAAAAATGTTAAAAAATAAAACGTGAGACTTCACATTTCAACTACTGGTTAAGTAATGAGATTAATAATAAGTAATTATTACGTCTTTAAATTACTCAGCACCAGGGGGTCGAGATTTTGCCCAGTAAGGTTTTGAGGGTCAATTCCCTTTATATGACAAAGCTCGTTCGCTCCACTCACTCGCCCTCTTCCTTTTTAAGACGAGTTTGTTCGCTTCGCTTAGGCCTATTCGTCAGGCCAAGAATGCTAGCTACTGCAATTTGGTTTACATTTATTGAACCACATGTTAAGGAAGTTACACATTGGATTATATCTACAGTTATCAGCTGATTTTTTCAATGTAGTGCCCACACAAAATCCCAAAAGGGTCAAATAGGAAGATCTAAGACAAAACCCTGCTTTCTCCCAGCTATAGGACCTACTCCAATCAATTTATCGTAACAAAAAACTCCATGTACACCCCAAAAATAAGAAAATCCTTGGATGTTAAAACATTTTCCGTACAAACAGTGTTGTTTAAAAGTATAAAATAGAATTTAAAATTTACAAAAAAAAAAATTGAATGCTATAAACTACCGCAACTTACCCTGATTTCGAGGAAAGGGTTTGAAAATTTAAACTGATAAAAATATTACTTATTTGGTCACTAATTAAAATATAAACCCCAGAATATGATTTGTTATCTTCATCTGTAAAAAAATGACATGGGGTGCTCTACTTTTTTTAACTGTATAAACGTGTCATAGTCCTGTTTCTGTCGCATATCAATTGTTTTCTGTTTCAGATGCCAAGCACCATTTTTCCATTTGTTCTAGTTTTCACGGTACTACTGCCGTACATGCTCTTTCCTTTTATGTTATTAATTTGGTGAGGATTAATTTTAATTGTATTTAGATAATTCTTATCCTTAGTAAAAAAATGTAAAAGTTTAAAATATGTCCATTCTTTTTATTGTTGATGGATTTAGGTAAGAGACTGCAATTGATCAATGGAAAATAATAACAATTCACTAGCTTACTTGAAACACCTAACTTAAAAATACTCTGTTACCCGGAAAACCCTAGAAAACTAACGACGCACGGAATTTTTATTGTTTTAACTATTAAGGAAAACACAATTGAGGTATCAAATATATGATCTAATTAATTTATATTATCTACTTTATCGGCCATTCTATCGTTCACCTTAATAAGTGTATACTAAAGTGAATTAAATTATTCCGGGGTATCAAGTACAAAGAGAAAGCTCTTATGAGATTGAAACGGGTAAAAAGCCCAGAGGACCGTCACATAGTTTCTTTTCATACTCAGAGCTTTGAGGCCAATATAATGATCAGCTTTTATTTTCAATTATTATTGGTCCTGGAAATAAGTTTCTCTTAACATTTCACATAAATTATAAATATGTATTAATTACAATGGTCATAATTTTTATACAGTCGTTAAAAATACCTTTTAATTATAATTTATTACAATTTTAAAGATATGTCTGTATTTGTCACAGATTGAAAGAAGAAATGCCACCTGAAAAGACCAGAGTCAAGGTACGCTGTAATGAAAAAATGTTTTAAATAATATACTTAACATTGAATAAATGAATATTGTGTAAATTATTGAGATAATAGCCTCATTTCTTATGTTTGAGTAGGTTAATAGAAATATAAGGTAGATTTTAAGTACCAATCAATATTTATGGACGATAAGGACTTAAATGGGTAGTGAACTTGGAACCCAATAGACTGTACCTTTAAAGGAACTAAAGTAAAACACAATGATCCTTCGACAATCGGGGTACTATACCTCACGATATTTACCTCTTTGAAGGAAAAATATTATTACCATTCACAATATTTCAATTACCGTTGTGTTACAGCTGTTTGATTACCAATATTACCAGTTCTATTTTTTATTTATTTATTTTTTTAAGTTATAATGTTTTTGTATATTTTATTGTCTACGTTATGTAACAGCAATAATATTACTGTTGTATAGTCTTTAATCCTCAATTTATTATTTATTTATTTAGAGTTACAAATTAATGAAAATTAATGGTATAAATGGAAAAACACAAAAAATAACATATATTTAGGCATAAACTATTGCTTTAATTTAGATATATTCCAATCTACGAAATGCTTATATCATTTATTTATTTATTTATTTATTTATTTATTTTTTAAGAAGTAATCGTGTTTATAGAAATGTTGTTGGGAAAGTAAAGTGGCTTTTATCGCAAGATATTTCTAACGAAATGAATTATAAACTTTGAAGTAGCCCGAGAACGAATAGCTTATATGTATATAGAATGCTCTCTGACATATTACAATAGGCCTACTTAAATTTTCTACTTACAAAATTTTCTTTCAGTAAAATGTATAAAAAATGTATAGTTATGAAAATTTTTTTCATGACGAAAAATTAAATTATTGTTAGTCACAATTCAACATTTCTTCATACAGTTGATTAAAAGTGTAATAATCACTATTTCTGTAATGGTATATATTATTTTATCGTTTATTTAGATAGCAAACAGTTCACTGCAGCTGGGAATACATTTCGGTTCGAATGGTGCATGTATTCTGTACAAAAACAGATTATTTATTTACCTAGTTTGTCGTGCAGCTGGCTCGTCCCACAGGGACGGGTGTAACCCACTTTTCCAATCAAGGCAACTGAAGTCATGTCAATCAGTGTGTTTACCTTTTTTTGTACTAAAACCAGTGCAACTCCCACTGAAAACGTTTGCTTCTTTTATATATTAAGTATCATTAGGTTCTATAATGGCCCTTCATAACAATGTCACGATGCCTTTTAAATGACGTGATCGATTACCGAATATACTTTAGATATTTGATTTTAACATTGAAATAGATTTACCTGAAAACTCTTTTAATGGATTTTGTCTTAGATGGTTGCTTTTAATGGATTTTAACTCTTTCAACTTTAACTCTTTCAACTTTAACTCTTACTAACTCGTACTCTTTTAACTTTTAACTCTTTTAATGGATTCTCAGCAGATTAAATTCTAAATTCAAAATAACATTTTCCATGATAGCCAACCACCTCTTGGGATGGAACTTGTACTCTCTTTTACCAATCACTGAAATAGTTAAGGCTGCGGTCTACACCAGCCAAAACAACAACAACAATGCTGAATGCCGCCTCGCGGTCGTAGGGCTAGGCGAGTTTGATGGCTGCAGACGTTTACGGGGATCGTGTTTCAGAATTAACCGATTAAGATAGAGATTGGCTGTTAACTTTTTCTAAAAGTAGAAAAAAGGATCTAGTCGGCTATCTTTTTAGAATTTTAAAATAAAATTTCTAATTTCAGCTACAACTGTCTAAAATCATCTGTTTTTTCTCGATTTTTAACTGAAGTTTTCTATTTGTTTTAATGAATTAACTACAAAAGTGTAACAGAGGGTAATTAGTACAGTTATTCTTCTCTAATATGACACCTTATTTATAGCTCTAGGCTTCATTTTGCAGAATATAACACGATTCTAAAAAACCCTTGCATTTGGGTGCGCGCCAGGGGTAGACCGGAGCCCGGGACCACCCCGGTCTACCCCTGGCGCGCACCCAAATGCAAGGGTTTTTTTTAGAATCGTGTTATCTTCTGTTAAATGAAGCCTAGAGCTATAAATAGGGTGTCATATTAAAGAAGAATAACTGTACTAATTTCCCTCTGTTACACTTTTGTAGTTAGTTCATTAAAACAAATAGAAAACTTCAGTTAAAAATCGAGAAAAAAAGACGATTTTAGACAGTTATAGCTGAAATTAGAAATTTTATTTTAAAATTCTAAAAAGATAGCCGACTAAATCCTTTTTTCTACTTTAAAAAAAAGTTAAAAGCCAATCTCTATCTTAATCGGTTAATTCTGAAACACGATCCCCGTAAACCTCTGCATTTACAAAACTAAAAAACAGATGATTTTAGACAGTTATTACTGAAATTAGAAATTTTATTTAAAAATTCTTCTAAAAAGATAGCCGACTAGATCCTTTTTTCTAATTTTATAAAAAGTTAACAGCCAATCTCTATCTTAATCGGTTAGTCCTAAAACACGATCCCCGTAAACCTTTGCAGCCATCAAACTCGCCTAGCGCTACGGCCGCGAGGCGGCATTCGGCATTGTTGTTGTTTTGGCTGGGGTAGACCGCAGCCTTAAGATAATTTATATTTTCTACATAAAATTTCGGTGCGAGTTTCAATTCACTGATAATGAAAATAATTATATATTGGCACCTTTTATAAGTCCAATCTATAATACAATACAGTCTATTCGAAAAATAGGCTCTAGAGTGACTCATATTGCAAATGTAATGTCTGACGATTCCTCTCTATAAGAATTCCAGATCAGTCTCAAATTTTAGTCGAATATTCTTCATGCAATTTTTAAAGCTAAGTTCGTTGTTGAAAACATTTGGTTGGATATTAATCAAATAAACCTAAAAAGTAACCTTTTAATTTTCCCCATAAGAAATGCATTGGAGTCATTTTTAGTTGTCGGTTCTTTGTTTACATTTTGGCAACGTCTTTGCGAGTCTTAACAATCAAGACTGAGATGTTCTGATTGGTCTGCTGACCGGCTCAATTCCAGTCCAGTCCAAATTATTGGATTCAGGACAGAACGGAGAACTGGAGTGGAGTGAAGTAGTCACATAAACAAAAACAAAGTTGTTTTTCAAGGATCAAATTTTTTTAATGTGTCAATCCCTATTGCAAAAGTTTAAATTTCTTCTTCGAAAAGACGTTTACGGGAGGTACGAGCGTACTCCTAGTAGTAGTATTATAGTAACATAATGCATAGTTTTATATTTGAACTAAAAGTGATATAGCAAAGCTTGTGTAGCTTTTCCTCATAAATAATTCAATAAATGGGCGGAAATTGTAAATACATACATCTGCATTGCTGATTTGTTTCAGTGCACATACCGTGGTAAAGATATTGTAATTTGTCTTGGTTGCAGTTGGAGTAAGTCAAATGCACGCCATCATAACTAGCACATGCAACCACCCATTTAGACCTTGAATAAACCTTATTTAAACGTTATTTATATTATTTAGATAATTTTTAGGCCTTGATAAAATTAAGTATTGCGCCAATTAAGATTAATGACTTTACGAAATAAAAATACCTAACTCAACTCAGTTTGTTTGGTCATTATTTTTAAGATTTAGGTCTCTACTATTAAGCTTGAAATAAATAAATAAATTTATAGCGTGCTAAATTAAGTAATCATT
Organism: Neoaliturus tenellus; assembly: GCA_030545055.2. Taxonomy (NCBI): domain Eukaryota; kingdom Metazoa; phylum Arthropoda; class Insecta; order Hemiptera; family Cicadellidae; genus Neoaliturus; species Neoaliturus tenellus. Next base: position 100,136,845 of record CM061537.1, read on the forward strand.
AAGAATTTTTTAAATCAAATTACATATTCTCTTTGTCTCTTAGCATTTTAAGACTAGTACCAGAGAGACTAAGCTTATGCTTGGTAAAATTATTACTAAGCGGCACTTTCCCCTCTGCCAATGGGTGTTCACTCCGATTTTTGCAGTCTACCTTTTTAAGACGGGCTCGTTCGCTTCGCTCACTTGACAGGCTAATGGGTACTGCACTTAAGCATGAATTTGTTGAATACATGTTTAAAAAGTAACACATTGGCTTACATCAACAATTATCAGCTGATTTTTTTTAAATATAGCAGCTACAAAACTGCAGAAGGAACATGAGAACATGGGAAGTTTAAAAAGCTCCAGGACGAACCCCGGATTCTTTCCAGCAACTGGACCAACTCCAATCGATTTCTTTTGGCCAAAACCACCATATTTAATAAAAGTATCAAAAATTATTGGAAAGGAAAAAACTGCCCGGACGAACAAAATTGATTTTAGAGTATAGGTTAACCATGCCCATAACAAAATTTAAACTTCTCAGGTTTCGTGATTAGGAATTTACATGCACTAGAGTCTAAAGGGACTGCCAACGAGTACTGGAGGTACGACAATGTTTTTCTTGTACATGAATAATCAAAGAAAATGTTTGTTTTTCATCCCTGTTGGGACAAATAATGTAACAGATTTATTTATTACATTGTTTTGCTGGAGCAAATTTACCACAAATTGTGTTAATAACTATTATTTTAATGGCAAAATTAATCTCAAACACGTCAGATTATTGTAAGCTCTTGTAAATAAATTAATATGATTATTTCTTTTTATTCATTGGAGTTTTAATAAAAGATTTTTTTGTTTGTAAACTGCTGAGATTTTGTGAAAAAAAAAATCCTTATGGGTTAGATTGTGTTTAGATCCTGTTAAGTATTTTTAAGCAACAGTAACAATTACAAATTTTAAGCCCATCTTTTAAGCCTTGGCTAGTTAAAAAAAGAACATTTATCAGTTCTTTTGACAATAAAATCATTTTATGGTATACTGTTCCATAACTAAAAAATATTTAGTCATAGTCTCTTGCTACAGGTAGCAGACAGCTGACGAACTTATTATACCAGGAACTGAAGGTCATAATGATTATAACGTTGAGCTATATTTACCTAAATTTTAATGGATTTATGTCTAAGCGTGACTCAGCTGATTAAATTCTAAATTCTAAACACCCGTCTAAAACATTAGATGTTTATCTACAGTATTTACTGTAGATGTTTATCAGTATAAGGTGTACTGACTGCAAGAAGAGTTGATTATTTTTTAATATGATACTTAGATACTTTATTTGAAACACCGACGCACTCTGTGGTGCGTATTATAAGGTGAGTATGACTGAAGGGGTGAGTGTGATGATTGTTATGGATCAGATATGGTAAAATATAACTGTAGAATTGATTTTTTTTCAATTAAAGAAATCAATTCCTTTGCAGAAATAATAATTTAAGAATTTTTCAATAAATAAAATCAGCTTTCATTTTGGGCGTTATTCATGTGACATGGTGTTGCCAACAACTTGAGTTATATTTATACATAATATAGATTAATAAAGTAAACACAATACGCAATAAATACAAACTTTTAAAAAATAAAATAAAGTAAAGTTTTAGGTAAAAACAAAGTTAATTTTTTATAAACAGTGTTTTCTTTGTACAACAAGTCGAAAAGTGCCTTTTTAAATTTATTTGTACTCAGGCCACTCCCCAACCTGGACGACAGCATATTTATTGTTTTTGGGGTAAAATAAGAAAAACCTCTCCTTTACCCTTCACAGCGCATACGAGGCAACTCTAGCACGGTGTCCTGCCTAGTGCCGCGGGAGCGTACCTCAGAACGGGGGCTCAACCACCCTCTGAGGTATTCAGTCCTCCCTCTCTTGGGACTTTCTGGATGAGACAAGATGTGCGGAGGAAACGTCGGCTATAGGCCTACTTAACTTAAATTTACGCCATTATTAATATTGTTAAAACTGTGTAATGAATAAGTGTCGATTTCTAGAGTTCCCTCTTGTCAATAGCTTTACCGAAAGTATATTATTATTTTGTTAGTCTGAGCATGAGAGATTTTAACTCATGCACTTAAATCATAAATAATAATATACATACAATAAATCATTGCGGATAAAAATTGCAAAGAAAAAATGTCTAAGATGTTGTGTACATGAGTATGTATTCAGAAAAACATCAATTCGTGGTTTTTAGGACGGCGGAAATATTTTAAGCAGACGCAAAAGCACAAATTAGTACAGACGAAGGGGAAGCTGAACCCAACATTTGCTAACTGTGTCAACCCAACAATGTACCTTGGCTGTACAACCAGTAGTTGTTGACATTGAGGGTAGACCATGAGACATTTGTTTATAAAGTCATTTATCAGTGCAATTATAAACTGCGTTCGAGTTAGTAAAGCGACTTTTATATTGCATAGAAATTGTCTATTGGATAGAACAATGAGTAAGACCATTACTTTATAAACAGTATGTGCAATACTGTTAGTACTTCCTAGTAGTGGTGATTTCCACAGATATTTCATATACTAAGCTTATATACTATGGTTGCCACGCAAAACATCGTTGGTACTGTTACCAAAAAATTACATGGCCATTGTCTCTTGCTGCAGGTAGCAGACGACCGATGAACTATTATACCAGGAACTGAAAGTCAATATGGTAAGGTGTTTAATACATTAGATGTTTATCTACAGTATATGTTTATCAGTAGAAGGTGTGCTGACTGTAAGTAGTCCATAATTATTAAATAAGGTGAAATATTACTGAAGAATTCAATATAATGCATAAAAAATCAAAGACATTTTAATCGATTATTTTGCACAAATTGCAGTTTAATTTTTTTTTAATAAATAAATAAAATCAGCTTTTATTTTGAGCTTTATTCATATGACATGGTTTCACAGCAACTCGAGTCATATGTTTACATAAATATACATTAGTTTTATTTTCAAACAGAGTCAGATACACATATATTTTATATGAATAAAATTCCACGCACACCTTGAAAATGTGATTATTCTTCAATTGAACAGTCTAAATAAAAAAAAATAGTAACTTTTAATAAATCCTATACTAAATTTATATGCTAGTATGTTATCAATTAGACTCTCGTGACATGTTGTATTTTAGCCTCTCACAACAATTTTTTTTATTACTTATAAAACAGATTATAAACTGCGATGAAACAGTTTACCACAATTAATTATATTGATGATATAAAATTATATAGTTGTTATTATTCATAATACTGTATCATATGAAACTGTGTTATTCAAAAGAATAATGAAAAATATTTCAGCATTTCCATTAGTCTTGAAACGATGAAAATAATGTAGATTTATTAAATTGATAAAACTTTTCTTATATTTGATGAAAAATATAGGCCTACTTATCTTGATTTATAATATATTTTGGCTACCATCAACTTTTTATCATTACACTAACTTATATCAAGACAACTGCATTATTTAATTTAATCAAACTAGTACCCGATTTTGCATTCATCGAAGAATATCAGTTAGCTTATTAAAATATTTCTACTAAATATAAAAGCAAATTGTATTTCCGAGGACAAGATCTAAAGAACGTGTAATATGTACACTGGTACGGGGTAACTAATTTAATAGTGGTGGTTGTTAAAAAATCAAATTTTATAGCTCTTAAAAAATAATTATAGTGTAATAAATAACTCATTTTTATGATTTCCCTTATTCAACTGGGCCTAAACAAACATATTTTATCGAATACAACAATAAAATTGTACATACACTGTTCAACCGGAGTACGATTTGTTGTAGCTAACCATTTACAAACGCCCGTTTAATGTTAATAACAATTTAGGAGTTTACTCAGTTGAATCTCATTGCTGTACCAACAGACAGCAAATGTTTAGTTTAGGCTTGAGCTCTGTTCATTATCGTAATGTGGACGTTGTAGTTTGTAATTGCTGGACCTCAACACCAGGGCCCCCGAAATTACTCGACCGTTTATTGTCCTGGCCTGGAAACGTTTTACGGTTATCTTGAACAATGTAAAGCTAAAGTAAACATAAAAATAATGTCAACAGTCACGAGAAGAGCTTTTACAACAATGCATTTAAATACAGGCCAGAATTATTTCCCTGACAGTACTTCATAGATAAAAGATGAACATACAAAATTTTTTTCAATATCATCGGTTGTCGATGAGTTTTCTTTCTTTTTTAGGCCGGTTAATACGTGGGCGACAGATGCGACGCTATGAGAGCTACAAAATTTCAAAAAAATGTATAAGCATTGGAGCGTTCTTAGTGGGAGACAGGAGTGACGGAAATGTACAATGTATAACATTATGGCGATGCAAGCGTGTCGCTACACATCTGTACAGATGCGCTTATAACTGTCTGCTCATCATTGAAAATTAATTTTTTTATACACCTAACTAAAAAATTCTATTATCCTTTTTCTATCAGTATACAATGGTACAAAAAAAACTCTAACACCTTTAAGTTAATAAATTGTGATAAACACCTTTTTTCTAAAACACATACTACTAATTCCAAATAAAGGAACCTTTATTCCATTAAGTTACAAAAAGGTCAATAATAATAATAATAATACAGTTTGTCAATAGTTTTTTTTTTCTTAAAATTTTTAACTCAAATTTTTTAAATGTAAACTATTTAAAAGATCATCAAACTCATTTTAATGCAATATTTCTTTAGGTATTACATTCCAGTTATTATTAATATTTAGCTCAAAGTGTTTGGCTAAAGTAATTTATGCAATTGCGAAATATATCATAATTTTAAAACTATTGTTATTTCATAAAATATCAATTTTGAAATTAAAATTGAAGAATTAAAATCTCTAGGTCCTTAAGCATATTTATGTTGACTTACTTAAATGTGCGTTTATGCTATCAATTAAGAATTTTAAAATAATTTTCGTAAATTAATAATATTTTTAACTATTTTTCTTAAAAAGGTACAAATTTAGAACTATTTGATAAATAGGTATTTATAATAGAAATTTGTAGCTTACTTTAATACATTAACAATAGTACATAAATTGATTTGAGAAAAATCCTTGAAATCTGAAGAGGACTTTTTTTGCTACACAACTACCACTTTTCGTATTTTTTAACCTTGCGCAGAGAAAATTTACGTCGATTATCGAAAAGTGGTAAAATATTTTGATGTTGTACAAGCTTAATAATCAGTAAAACTATACCATAACTTTTTATTTTGTATGTTTCTTGCTACAAAACTGGAGTATGTGGTAGAAAAGCCTAGAATTCTAACTAACCACATTATTTCTTGTTACTCATGGTATGAGTAGGTATCCGTAGGTCCCTAGGCATTGATGCCGGCTCACTTTGGACCATGTTTTATAGTGGGTGGAATGATTTTAGTTTTAAAAAGAACATTTTAGAACAACAGAAAAATGCCACTTTAAATAGAACATAGAATTAACTTAAATGTATTAAGCCAACAAAGCTTAACAATAAATATTAGTTTTAAACAGCTG
>CM061537.1:100142417-100170727 GCA_030545055.2 Neoaliturus tenellus
AGTTAAAGATTAAAAATAATTGCTGAAAATAGCTGACAGGACTGTCAGTTTTAGAACCACGTGCTCCAGATTAATATTGTAGCCAGACACTGAACTAATGAATAATATTACAATAAAAATAATTTATCAGTTTTATAATCATACTTTATACTGACAACTATGACAGTAAGATAAATAAAAGTTGAGTAAAAAAATAAAACAACGAAACAATTGTTATAATTGCATTCTAATAGTTCAAGCAAAGATTAATAATGATGATATCCTATACTATAATACGAGCAGTGTCTGAAGGAATGTGTGTTCCACGTTTTCGAAATCTAGGGGGTAGATTTTGCTTAACCTTTGCATTTAAGTGTTTTGCCTCAAAAATAAGTTTAGAAACAGCCTCAATCCCAAGAAAAATCAAATTTGGTCTAAATTTAAGTTTAAAAATCGTGATTTTTAACACTGGTCTTATGCGTTGCTATTTTTGTAACGAAATAACAACGACAGGTACACAAAAATAGAGGAACGTTTATGTTAATCAGTCTTTTTGAATCAGCTGTTAACTATGAAGAGGTATAGTTGGTTGTTGGTGAAAATTGAATAGCTTTATTACCATGACACCATAACCAAACTGAATAAAAACCAACGAGCAAGGCTCTTTTAACCTGGTACTCAGCTGTTAATCACACAAGTAAAATTCACGTGTTAACAATTTTAACATGTGGTGCAAACAATGTATACCATAGTAAAGCACCCTCAGTATTGCAGTAACATTAAAATATATCGTAGAGGCAAGTGAATTCGTATTGAAAAGAAACCAGCCATTAGTGCCTAGCGTTTTGGCGTAATGTAAGTGATTGAAATTATTACTTCAAAGAATTATTTTGTAGCCTCTTGACTTGAGGCTTGACTTGACTTGACTTGAGTGGGACGTTTCATTTCCTATCAGTTATTTAAGTTTACCGAGCAACCCCCTAACTATTCTATATAAGAGAACCTTTCCTGTGAACGTTTAATAATATAGAATAGTTGTTAAGTACTTATTTTAAGTTGTAAAAATAAGTTGAATTGTAATTTCAAATATTGGCGGTAAGCAGAGCGAGAGAGATAGAGAGAACGTGAGCTACTCGCGAACACTTGAAAACGGAATTGAGATGACCTCTGGCCTCTGATTGGTCACTGAACCATAAAACCACTACAATTCCGTTTAGTGTAGTGTTTGCAGTTCCTTCGACCTCCCATGAGGCGGACAGTCGTCTTTTGTCGTCTCGTCGTCTCGGTACCTCGTTGCTGCTCGTTTCGAGTATTCTCGTGATTTACTCGTTCCCCAGGCACACTGTACTATTTGAGTGTCGTTGTAGTTTCTCGCCCATAGTGGCTACTTTTCCTCATTTACTTTAAATATTTTGTGAAGTATAATTTTAGTTTTTTCCCTCCTCATTGAATAACTGTGTAGTGAACTTTGTGTCTTGTGCGGGCAAATCGGGCTACCATGTACACTGACAGTGACTGTTCGAGAGCTCTCATAATAAATTAGTGCGTGTGTGCAATCGCCTCAAGAAAGAAAATTCCTGGACCAAGGTGGTGGATCCCTTGGCCCAGCAGAGTCCCGACCCAACCCTCGGCGGTGGTGGCGTCCATTCTCCATTCGGCCATCTTGGGGTGTTTCAATCTCCGCTATGAGGATTTTTCATGGTTAGTGACTCCCTATTTTCTCTTGATTATTTTTACGAACATTTTTAATGACATTTGTTAGTTTCACTGGTAATTTTACCTGGTCCTTCGACCATTTTCATTTGAACCAAGATCATAAATTTCATTCATTGAATTTCACATTTTCAAATTTTCAATAAATTTATTTCCCCCTTTATCATACAAAAGTTCTTGTTATTATTATTCCATGTAATAAAGATGAACAAATGACATATAATGTATCGACATAAACGGATCTCCAATTACTTAATTTGCCAGAAAACATAAATTTTCAAATTTTATTAGTATTTTTAGCGGTATACATCTTATTTATGTTGAATTTACCAAACCTTTAGACAATTAAATATTAAAAATGAGAAACAAGTAATATCTTTATAAAACAATCCTAGGTAAATAACTCTTAAGATTTCATTTTTTAATGATTTCACTTTTTTTTAATTAGTGTGGAATCCAAACAAGTTTGAATGTTTAAAAAAATAAAAAGGCTTGATTGTGCGTTAAATTCTTCCACAGACAAAAGAGGTGCTTGAGTTGAGAGTAGTAGTGGCTCTTTGGCGACTTCAGGCCATGACGTCATCACGATGACGTCACCGACGATGACGTCACCAATGACGTCACTGATGACGTCACCGATGATGTCACTTGACGTCACATTACGTCAGATAAATGACGTGTTGATGACGTCACCGTCGATTACGTCACCATGATGACGTCACTGACGTAATTTAGGTCAAGGTTACGCCGAAACCTAAAATTTTTTGACACTTTTGCGGTTTCTCACACTACGCTTCGTAGTTCAGTCAGAGGCCCCGTGACCTTGACGACTTGGAGCGAATTTGCGATGAGAAACAGCAAAAGTGCCAAGTCAAACTCGAGTTTGCGATATGACCTTGCCTAAACCGTCATGCACTACTCCTCAGAGGTCATTGAACCAGCACAGCACCAACAAATGCATATTACTGTGACCTTGAAAACTTAACAACACAGTGCCGACACCGATGCGCACCCTACGACAGTCACCGAGCGACTGACCATCCGGCTCCGCGTACTCTAGGTATATGGGGAAGTGGTGGGGGGAAATTTCAAGGTCATTCAAATGGAGTTTTAAAAAAGTCAAAGAGTAGAAAGACTACTCTTGTGATTCTTGGGCGGCTTCATCAATTTCCAACGGATCTGTAAACCAATCCGATCTGTAGCGGCAGGAGTCCAGAAAATGCGTGCACCATCCATCAGGTTGTCCGTAGCACTTTTTACAACTGGTGAGATTAGATATGTGGAACTTAACACACCGTTGAGGACAACAAGTGTAAAAGTACTTCGACTTGTAGACCTTAAAAGTCTTTAGTTCTGGTGGTGACAGCTGTTGTGTCTTGCATTTACATCTGCAACATCCGAAGGATTCACATTTCCGGCAAGCCAACCCGTCCACCTGCCATCTTGGTAAGAGGAAACACTTCTCCTCGCAGCAATAGCGTGTTCCCGGCTCCTCCAAACACTTCTTCTCACAATAGACGACGCCCGGATCCTCCAAACACTTCTTCTCACAACAGGAGACGCGTTTACCTGCCATAATTGATGTTGCTTTGGTGAAGGTGCACGATGAAGTGATGGTGTGATCAGTGAGAATGGAGCCACATATAAACCAAGGTGAGTGGAGGTGGAAATTTCAAGGTCATCCAAACGGAGTTTTAAAAAAGTTAAAGGGTAGAAACACTACTCTTGTGCTTCTTGAGCGAATTCATCAATTTGCAAAGCTTCGGTGTGCCAATTAGACCTGTAGCGACATGCATCAATGTAATGTTTGCAAAAGCCGGCGAAATGAGAGTTGCACTTTCTGCAGCCGGTGAGGTCGTAGAGTTGGAATTCCACACATCGTTCGGGGCAACAAGTGTACATATGCCCCCTGATTTGGTAAACATGAAAGGTCTTCAATTTTGCTTTTGGTTTTTTCCATGACTTACACTTACACATGCATCTAACAAAAGCGTCACATTTTCGACAAGCTAGTCCATCTACTACATCACAGTCCAGGGGCCATGAAAAACACTTTTGTTCACAACAGTATTTGCGTTCATTCTCCATGTTTTTGATGTTGCTGCAGAGAAGTCCCACGATGAAATAAAACTGCAGCTGGTGAGAAAGGGTCTTATATAAATAGTAGCCAAGTGGAGATGGAAATTTCAAGGTCACCCAAATTGGGTTTTAAAAAAGAAGGAACCTTAAAACCCGTTGTCCTCTTCTTCTCCTCCCGACTCGTCCGTAGGATATATGGGTGACATCGGTGAATATTGCGGTGACTGTTGGTCTTCACCTCCGCTGCTATCCGATCCTTCGCTGTCTTGCCGCATCCTGACTTCCGACCAATCATAATCCAAATCGATCTTGAGCTTTATCCCCGGGTTTTCCAGGAGTATAGATCTCATTCGATCGTAGATGGCTTTCAAATAATGCACACTGTCAATTGTCAACTTCCAACTAGCTGTGGGCGCATCTTCGGTGGTAGACGTGACTTCGCAAGCAGGTGCGTCCGCCATGGTTGTCAAACGAGCAATGATGTGTGATGTGGAGATTCATGAAGGTATCGATGAATGGAGGGGGTTGGTCCAGTGGAGGGGATCGGACATGTCCAAACATGTTCAAGGCCATTCATTTGAAGTTTTAAAAAAGAAGAATTAAGATGTCATGTTGAGACTTGGTGACTGGACCTGCCTCCCTGATTCTTTACACTCAACACCGTTAAGACTAATAATAAGGTACGATATGAAGATGATGAATAAAATCAACATAATCATTAACAGGTATCCATTCACTAGCATTATTTTTCCATGTTGGAGTTGCTTTCTTCTCATCTTTCTTTCTTCTATTCTCCTCTCCAATACATCTACAATATCAAAGATGTGTTGACATCGTCCACCTTCCCTCGCAACTTCTCCTTCATAGATAGGTGGAACATCCATACTTGCTATCTCAGTTGTTACACGCTTGGCTGCTGAAGACGGAATGGTGAAGTGTAGCCCTCTGTCACCCAAGTAGTCCGATGGTGAGGGCGGGTAAGTAGTGGAGGGGGAATTTTCAAGGTCATTCAAATTGTGTTTAAAAAAAAATATCTTGCTACAGAACTTTCAAGATTGTTAGTCATTAGCAAGATAGATTTTATTTATTTTAATATATTATACAAAAATACACATATTCAATCAAAGTGAGGATACAAAATACAAGTGCTAGTCAACTAAAATAGTCCAAGTTGGGGCTTGCTCGAGTCCTGATTGAAGAATTTGGAGTTGAAGAAGCCATTGGAGAAGACGGCCGTTCCTCCTCTTGATTTGTAGGATGAACACATTTCACGTTGCAAGCATACATTTGTATGGTTAGACGATAACCTCGTCCTATCATCAACTGTAGTTCCTTGTACAATTCTGTGAGGTCTTGTTGAGTCCTTATGATGGTCTCTTCATAACTGGCACACCTAACTGTTAGAGACATCTCGATGCTGCTCGTGTGACGGTTGGAGGTGAAATGAAGTTGTGAGTTAGCGCATGGGTGTACTATGAGAAAGTGGTGGGGGTTAAATTGATTTTATCATTATAAAAATGCAAACTTTTTACAACGATATAGAGGTGCATAACAGACATCACATTTATCTGTAGGAATCTGAAACTGGTACATTGGAACTAAAAGATCACTATGGTGAATTCCACCATCTAGCAAGAACCGTCTTAAGTTTTCATGTACAGCCGCTTTACCGCAGTTGATGCAAAACGTTGTACCATCAACAAACTTGAACCTAGAAGACACAGAGTATCCTAAATTTTCTTTTTCATAATTAGTTAAATCTTGTTTTATCACCTGCGGTATGTTTTCTTTCAAGCAGTGTTGAAATAAAGTTGGATATGTAATAATTCGTCGCAAGCAAAGCTCGTAGAGGGTGCTCATCGTTTGTTAGCTGACGGCAGACTGACTGTTTTGGATCCGACCATTTATAAATCCCAGTGTGGTGGGAGTAACTGTCACATACAAAGGTCAAGGTCACCAGCCGAGTTTAAAAAAAAACAACATATCAATATGTGATGTAATTCACATATTGATATGTTGAATTTTTTTTTGTTTTTTTTTTTGTTTTTTATTTTTTGTTTTTATCATTTATTTGTTTTAAAAAATACATTCAGATATTTACAATAGTGAAACTTAAATCTAACACTGCTGCTTCTCGGCAATGTGGATGGTCAACTCGGTGGAATTGCTACCCGTACAGCCGTGGGACACCAGGTATAGACAGCCGGGTTGAATAGAGCGAAGATCCTCGTTTTGTAGAAGATGGACGAATCTCTTGGGCAGGTAAACCTGGAACTTCGGTTCATCCCCCGGAGTAAATGGCGCCTCGCTGAGACTGCAGCAGATAGCCTCCCCAACAGTTGTTTCCATTTTCTTCATAGAGTGAATGATGTAATGCTTCTCGTCTTTAAGTTCCGAACACTTCTTTAAAGGTAGAATAGTAGACTTGGAGTGAGCGTTAAACTGCTCCACCAAAGTTTGCAGGAATTGTTGCGATGCCATGATTGTGTTATTGATCGTCTTCTTCGTCTTGCTCGGAGATGTTGTCGTCTCGGAATCTCGAGTAATACTCATGCCAAGTCTCGGTCTGTTCCTCGCTTATATAGTCTCTGTTACCCCCACCACTGCCCCCTATTTCTCCACTTTGAAGATATGATGCAATTTTGTAAGCGTTCTTTAACGCGCAGTGTCTGTCTTTTTCATGTTCCAGACTTTTTGTACAAATACAAACATTTTCCGCCGTATACTTGTAGTTTTTGTCTATCTCTACATCATTTACTGGAACATAAGTAAATTCTTCAATCCATCTCTTCTTTTCCAATCCTTTTGTATAAATATTGGTAAATTTGTTAGAAAACTGTCGCATGATGTAATACAAGTCCGTGTAACTAGTAAAACCATCGTACCAATCGATGTGATGGAAATATTTCCAAATCCACCTGTTGGTTGTTGCAGCCTTGGTGGTTAAAGAGGAATAAGAACAAGGTGGTTTGAAAAGAAATGAATACGGAACATTTGTATTCATATCGAAAAACACAAGTTCTTTTATGATAAATCTATCATCGTTACCACGAAACGCTTGAAACTCTATAATACCAGGTTTAAACTTTACCTGTTCTTCCGTGTCCATTGCGAAGGTGACACCTCTGCTCATGATGAAGTCTGGAGCAAACTGATTTCCACACCACGGTAGGTACGACTTTTATACCAGGCCGTACAGTTGTTGGCGCGTTGGTGTATATTTAACGTGGGCACCGTCCCCGGTAGGCCTAACCCCACAAAGTGTTTGATATTGTTTTAAAAACTAACCATTGCAGTGTAGTTGATTGTCATCTAAGTTTCCATCTTTACATTTTCCTTGTTTTCATTTTCATCACTAACACTTGATTCTTCTCCTCCTTCTTCCTCTTCTTCCTGTTTTACTGATTTCTTATGTAGTTGAGCGTAGTTTTCCAACTGTCTCCACATTTGTACTTCATGAGGAACCCTATTAAATATAGAAGTATCCACAGGTCCATACAAAATAGGTGCGTCCGGTTGTTTTTCCAAAGTGTCTTCCAGGTAATCTTTAATAATTGAACTGGAAAACACTAACTGTCTCAAGTATCTTGTTATAGGTTCAGTAGCACAAGTTAAAATGAAAAACTCCTCTCGATTAAGTTGAATTTTGTTATCATGTCTTGTTGTGTCTCTAAACCGCAGCTGATGATCACCACGTTGTTTAATAATATCGATTTCCACATTTGAATCCAAAAGTCCTACTCTTGTCTTTCTTCCAAACATGTTACTACTTAAATAGCATTCTAGCAGATGCAAGTGTTTCATAAATGATTCCCAAGCACTGTCCGTAAACAAAATCATTTTGGGTCCATGAGTTAAAATTACAGTAGGGGAATAATCTGTCGATTTCATAACACCGATTAAAACACTTTTGTCCAAACTGGAAGAGATTGGGTAAAATATTCGCAAAAATACCTCACTCAATATGTTTGGAGAAATATTATCTTCAATATCCCTTTTTCTCTTTTGTATAGTCTTTCTTCTTTTACCTTTTTCTTCAACATTATTACTGGCGTGAAGTTGTCCGCAAACGTTTTGTTCACCTCCTTCCTGGTGACCTTGAAGATCTAAAAACTCAGATATCTCCTTCTCAATATCTACCACATTTTCAGGTGTACCACTAGGAGAAGCCATATTGAATACGATGCTACCCATACAACAGTAGGCAACAAACTGATGAGAAGCGGCCTGTACGCTCTGCTTTTATACTCGCGGAATGAAACAAAACCGGTCTTTACAGTACATTCTTAACAATTCCAGTTAGAGGTGTGTATGTTACAATTTTATCATGTAGAATTAAACAGTATGCAGTTGTATTAGCCGGTATAGCTGAGTTAAATTCCATTTCTATTTTTATATCCACACTTGATGATTTTACTGATTCATTTTGTTTAGAACAATCAATTACAACTATTGGGTAGGCATCGAAATATTTTGAAGGTGATAATAAAGGTGTATTTGCTTTACCGTAATATGAACTTTGGAATCTTGCGTACATATCGTACAATATACTGTATTTCTTCTTAGTGAATGACACATTTAAATTGTCGTATGGAAAGAATTGTGAATTTAAATAAACTTTAATATTTTTCAAGTCACAATGATCAAATTGTCCTGCATGTTTAGTGATGTCGTCTCTTCTACCTGTTTGTAAACCAAATATAATATACCTGGCTCGTTCTACATAATTTGATGTTTTAACAGTCCAAGTGTGTCGATCCGTAGTAGGTAAACTGGGATGCTCATGGAATTCCCAACTTCTAAATGGAATAACAATATCACGATCGGCTTTTAATTTTCTTAAAAGTAGCATTCTATGCTCGTCAGCTAATTTAACATGTGGAACTCTCCATACAATTTTGTCTAATTTTAATTTCCATTCTAAAGTCGCATCAGTCGTATTATCTGCAGCTTTAATAATGTCTTTATCGTTAGAAGACCTCAACAAAACTAATTCTTGTTTAACGTTTAATATTATTTTCCTATAATCTTCAGCAAAACCAAGCAACAAACGTAATGGAATATGAAAATCAAAATATCCATCTGAATTTGGAGTGATCGTGTCAATTGTAGGTAATACCCATCCGGCAGGTTTAAGTAAATTGGTTTCATTGGGTGTTATAGATGTTAGTCCTTTTAAAGTCGTTGTAATACCTACTTTTTTAGTAGAATCAACTGTTACACCTGATATTTCATATCTAATTTCATCAAACAGGAAAGCCATAGGATTATTTATAAATGGAACTGTTGTACCAGCAGTAGTACCGTCCTTTTTAGTAACTTTTCCTTCAATATACAAGTAACTTTCACATGGTAGTGTGTAAATGTCTTGATGTTGTATGGGAATACGAATTTCATCGTTATTGTTTAATTTCGATGAAGTGTAAGGGTTGTGGGTGTGATATTCTTTTTCCCATAGGGTTTCGTCGAATGTTGGACCCTGCGCTATATCCAGTATATCCATAATCGGTTAATTTTAATCCAACTCTCTCTAAGAAACGAATGTTCTCGCGTGTTAACTCCTCCACAGCTGAAGAGCTACTAATGCGGTTTCCCGTAGGTTGTTCGCTTTTAAATGTTAAACCCATGGTTTTTGTATTAAAGTGTCGATTTTAAATGTAATCTAATCGTAATAGGCTCTTCTCTGAAGTCTACCAAGTTACCGTCTTGATCCAATACGCTCAACACGATGTCTGAAATGAAAGTGGTGTTCAACGGTAGATATACCAGGTTTTGTGGCTTTTCAACAATTTTAAATCCAGGTGGTACACTTGGGAAAAATGTATGTATGATATGGGTGTTAGCCCCATCCCTGTAAGCTCCTTGTATAATGTTACAAGTTATGTCTATACTATTGACTTTTAATATTGTTACTGTTTTCTTACCGGAATGTGTTAAATCTGGTTCTAAAACAGGCTCATCGTTGGAAAATCCTAATAAATCACCAATTGAGTTTGGTTGAGTAAAATCTATATAATATTTGGAAGTAATTTCACCTTTCATCGTATTATTATTACCTTTTAATGTTATATTGTCTTTTCCCATTTTAGTTTGCAAAAATTCATTTATATGATCAATTTCATAAGAACCTGTGGGTAACCTGCACTCTTGTAAGTCTGTAAATTTCCCACTGGCATCTTTTCCCTTATAATAATGCAATACGTTATTTTTACCTTCCGTAACATTGGGAATAGAGTTGTAAGTTGTAAAATCCAATAGTGCCGCCTCCCAAAACCTTCCTTTTTGCAAGCGTAACGCTGGAAAAAGGATACTTCGTAAAGTGGACGATTTTCCTGTTAATGATACCGTATAGGAAGACATCTCAATAGTGACTGATACTTTTAGCTAGAAATTCCAAACATAAATGGCCGCATATTGAAGTATTATCAGGTTGTTCTCTTTTATAGTTATAATATATGTTTTTAGCAGATTTAAAGTAATTTTGAAGTTCTTTTGGTGGTGGCAAATTACCGAAACTATCAAAATAATATACATTGTTATTTAGTTTCTTATAACAAACCCAATGGGTGCCAGGCCCTTCAGTATTATCCAAATTTACAATTCCAGTCTCATTTTGCCACATTTTCTTTGGTAAACTGTCTTTCATAAACACACCGCGGAAAAATGGTATTTTTAAACAGGAAATATATTTAAATAATTCAATATTGGTTAATGCTTTATGTGGTATGACCAATTGATTTCTTTCATTTAATATGCACGATAAGGTCTTAGGTAAAGACCTGCCCCGTTTTTTACCATTGACCACACGGTGGGCTTCTTCCTGCCTTTTCTGCTAGATCGTCGTCTTCTTATATTTCCTCCATGTTTTCTTGTGGTTGACTTCCTTTTTACCCTTCTTCTCCTCCTTTTTCCACCTCCTACTGCTGTTTTAGCCTTCATACCTGCTGTTACTGCTAAAGCTGCTGCTTTTTCTGCTATGCTAGCGTCACTTGATTTTACTCGTTGCCAAGCTATATCCGCAAGCTTTCTGTCTGCTATCGATCTATTTTTTGAATCGGCAAACGTGGAATATGCGATATCGTGTTCTTTACAAGCCTGATCTAACTTGTTTATGCCTGGATCACCTCTTTCCAGTCGTTTTTTCAATTTAGTTCCTGGTCCGCAATACTGATAACCTCCCGGTATATGAAATTCGTATGGTAAAGCGTCTATTGCTCTATTTACGATAGATCCTACTGGAATACGATTTAAAGCTTTACTTAACAGAGAAACCGCTGTGGACGTAATACCGCCTCCTTTCCTTACAGTGTCTCGATATGGACTGATGTACTGGAATGTCATTATTGTCCTTTTATAACCGCAATGTACAACTTATGTGTTAACTCTATGACGAGTTGGACATAAATGAAGTAGTTTATTGTGTTGTTATATTAAATATCAATATCACCCCAATCTGATGATCTAAACTTTTGCGTATTAGGGTTAATAAAGTATTTATTAAAAATTTCCTTTTTAATCCAATTACCTCTCTCGGATTCAGACACCCAATTACCCCAACGTGTACGGGTTGCAATAATATTGAACATATTAAATAATGCATTTCCTAAAACTTTAATAAGAAAATTAACAGTAACAGCATTATCCACATGTTGAGGGTCTTTAAGTTCTGTAATACGTTTATTATTACAAGTATATACTTTATGGTCCTTTAATGAAGTTGTTATAGCCTGTCCTACAGTTGCAGCATCATTTGGATCACTTCCTTGTTTTAAATTACCTATTTTCTTATCATCTGCATTAAAAATATCACCAGTTGGTTTATCTAATATCAAAGATTGACTAACTACAACACAATCGAAATCGTTGATACCAGGAGATACGTTACGTATTTTTTTAAACCTACATATGTAAGGTTCATCATTATATGGATTAGAACATATAGTTTGTGCTACAACTGGAACATCAAAGAATTCTGTACCCATACCTATATATGATAATTTCTTTCCTTTACCATCCCAAGCATTATTCTTTTCTTCAAGTAATGTAAACTTTTCATTTCCCTGCACAAATACATCCCCTTTCCGCGATACTACTTGGTCTTGTTTTACAAATCCAGATGTTTCTTGTTTTAAGGTTTCCATCATTTGACCCACTGTTGCAACATCTGATGGCGCCGAACCATCTTTAACATTTGCTAAACAATTATTAAAACAATCTATAACCCCTACATCACGTATGATACAATGATCTTTAATATATTTTAGATTTACAGCATCGTTTTCAGTTTTTGGATAACCTATATCATTAATAACAAATTTATAAAAAGAAAATCCATCTTTTGTCTTTTCAGGTATCAAGGAATGTAAATAGCGTCTATTTACGCTGTCTTTTGCATCTTTAGGGTCATCTACGTTGGATATACGTTTATTGTTGGCACTATACGTTTTCCCATTGAATTTTAACGTATTTTTTAATTCAGATGACAAATAACCTTTGTTTATCGCATCACCATTTTCATTTGGTTTACCAACGTTGATAATTCTATGATCTTCCGCGTCATATGTGTTATTTTGTAGTTTTAATGTTGGCGATATCTTTTCCTTTAATATTTTTAAGTTTATTGCATCGTTTTCATCCGAAGGATCTTTTATGTTTTTTAACTTTTATTACTCATATCATAATCTCCATCAGGTGTTTGTGGTAAACCAGCACTTCTTTTTAAATTATTCGCATAATATAACCCATCCGAGGAGTAACGTCCGAACTTGTCAACACTCATGGTGCAACTGAATAGTACTCTAAGGAGTAACGCATTTTTATGAGATTACCCCACGGTTTCGGAGTTCATCCACTAAAGCCACCCATTCGTTTTCCAATCCAGTATGACCCGCTTCTTTAGCTTCATGTATTAGTTTCATTCTATCCTCCAATTTATTGATGTTATTATAATAAATCACATTTGTGTTATATAATTTCTTCATTAAACCTGTACCCGTAACGGACTTACTTCTTTTTCTTTGTTCCTGAGCACTTACATCCAAAGTGGATGCCATAAATCTTCGTTTTACAGGTTTTCTTTGTGTTAACGGCATTGTTTGTCTTCTAGTTGGTATTAACTTGGATACAAATTCTTTATATTTTAAAGACTTAGATCTAAAAGGAGGCTGGTCAGGTAAATACTTTCTCCTATATGCATTTGTCTGTTCCAAAATATTTTTATATGCTTCCATGTCTTTTTCTTTCACTAACGATACTGAAGGCTTATTTTCAAATAATAATTCAAATAATCCTTTTGTGCCCTTATACCTTTGATCACCAATGACAATATTATCATGTTCGTCAACGTTTAACGGGCTATTACCTATCATTAAACCATCTTCTGTTACCTTGCTCCATAACTATGGTAATTCTTATTAGGAATTGTTCCGAGTAACATTTTTACCATGTATTTCCTTCCTAAAGGTCCTTTGTTATGAATGTTTTCACCCAACAAGCTTATGTTTGACGGTCCTTCTCTTGCCTCTTCTCTTTTTTCCTCTTCACTAGCAGTTGGTGCTTCTTCAGGTCCCCTTTCACTATATCCTGGTGATTCTAGCTCTCTTTCAGATTCTGCTCCGGTAAAGCCGCTGTATGTAGAGGATTCCGGGTCTTCATCACTAAAACCTTCATATTTTACACTTTCTCTTTCAAACTTTGTGATAGGTGCAATCGCATCTCCTTCCAATACAGGTTTCGCGAATTTTTTGTTTAATTGTTTCAAGGGTTCAGTAATGGGTTTAAAAGTAGATTCAAGGAATTTCTCCCTCTCGCTAATACCTAGTTTCAATGCTCTGTTTTTAGCCCGAATAGAATCACTAAGTGATTTTATTTCTTTTACTAATTTTTCTTGGTTAACCATGTTTGTAGCAAGACGTGTTGTACAACAATGAATGTTTTATACCACGTTCAATGTATTAATATAAATTTATCAAATCCTATCCTGTATCGACCATTGTTTAGCGGTTGTTCCTTCATAATTGTTAGGAACCCATACTTTTCAGCCCAAGCCTTTCCACATAACTCTTTAAATCGTTCAAATGTCATATCCGCATTTACATGATCAAAATATATATGTTTTAGGTTGGTTTCGTCCTGTTTAAATACAATTAACATGTTTGCATTGTCTCTAATGAGTTGTTTTGGTATTTTGCTGTAAGTTTGACCAATATAAATGCTATCTATGTTGTTATGTCGACCCATAGCGAAGTAATTTCTTATTGTGTTTTGGTTTTCACAAGATACATCGTCGAATATGAACACGGAGAATGGTTTAGCTTCTTGTGGTTGCATGACACTCTCGCTTGCATTAAACTTTAAATATTTAACTTCAGGCACATTAGTCAGTATCTTTTCCAATAATTGATACTTTGGTTGTTGTAGTGATTTTGAAAATACATATAGATTGTTAAAACGTAATCCTTTAGGGTTTGTAATCAAATTGAATACTACATTAGTTTTTCCACAGTTGGAAGGTCCGGTAACCAGACAACGAACGGTGTTTGGTAACAAATTGCCATGTTTCCCACTATTGAATTCTGAATTATCCACTGTGAGTTCATCTATATTATTAATAGTAAAACTCTCTTTTTGTGGTACTATCTCCATCCTTTGTAATGGTTCAACCTAAAATGATTCTCTATCGTTATATCAAATCCTTTTTAGGTATCCAAGAATCTTCCGTCTTATTAAATCCTAACCATCGTACTTTGACCTTATCTTTTTTCCGTTGCAACACCTTTTCAACTAAATATACATCGCCTACTGTTGATTTTAACATTTCATGTCCATAAAACCCTCCTTCAAGCAATTGTCCTTTATTATCTTTTAAAATATATGTCTCAGGTACTGTAGGTTGTACTTTGAATACAGTAAAAACCTCATTGGTCCAATTTGGCAGATATCTTTTACTGAATACACCTTTATATTTACTTATTCGCACTTTATCACCCACATTAAATTTTTTAGGCTTTAGTTTTTCAACTTTTGGTTTAGTATTCGTTTTTATACATTTTAATACAAGGTTTTCATTTTTACTATCTACTTGGTTTGGTTTCATCCCGATAGTCCTATGAAATTTGTTATTGTAATCGTTTATAAGTTTTGGTAACATATCAATCCATATGTGCGATCCTCTGTTGGAAAACATTTTATACATTGCACTTTTTAAAGTTCTGTTGAATCTTTCGATTATTGAGGCTTTTACTTCTGAATTGGTTGAGTAATGATTTATATTGTGTTTTTTCATTAAATTTGCAAATTCCTTATTAAAATATTCTTTTCCATCATCGGTTTGTAAATGTTTAATAGTATGTTTGTCTCTTTGTATAGCTATTTCCATTGCTTTTGTAACACTTTTGCCGCTTTTATCTTTTAACGGTAAAGCATCAGCCATTTTTGAAAAACAGTTAATAACAGTCAATATGTATTTATATCCTCTATTTTGTTTGCTATAAGGAATCATTTCGATTAAATCCGCTTGATACAAATCATTAATTCCTTTTATCACTGTATTTCTTCGTGGAAACTTTCTTCTTGCAGGTTTATGAAGTTCGTTGACAATCTCTTGCTTTAAATCCTTCATATTGTATGTTTTAATGCTTCCTCTATCACATGTAGAGTAACAATAAAATTTTTCCATACCAACCACACTATATTATATAGGTCAAGGTCATCCAAACATGTGTAAAAAAATTGGGAACACAGCGTAGGACTTGCCATGTTCCCAATTTTTTTACGGAAGGAAACAAGGATAAGGTAGAATCTGCAGTAGGACGAAGAATAGGTTAGTTATCGATAGGTTTGAGAGAGTAGTGCCCGAATGGTAGGGTGTGGATTCCATCTTCTAAAATATATCTCTTATCATCTTTTGCAGAAAGTGCTTTTTTAACTTCGGTCACACTGTACACTTTATGCTTATAAATTCTTATGGTGTTGAAAGTTGCAGTCAATACATTATTTTCGTAAAGGCAATTTCTGTAGTGATCAAATTGTACATTCTTTTTTAGATACGTTGTTTTAACACCTTTTGCCTTCTTCACTGTCGGTTGATCATTTTCTTTGTACATCTTAAAAGAGTACAATTTTGACATTAATGCAATGATTTCCTGCAATAATACACCGTTGGCTTCATCTTTGAATTTTCCAATCACTTTCTTGTTCTTGTCATTATAATTCTGATGGTTTATGGGATAGTCTGAAAAGTCAAAGTCGTCTTTGTATGGGAAAATTCTTAAATCTTGATACATATCCAAAGTCTTAATCCAATAAATGAACGCATCGGTATCCATGTATGTAATTCCAATGTTGTCTCTTCCATAGTGTTTAACCATTTTATTATAATGAAAATCATACATATGCGTTTTACTAATATCCAATATTGACATTCCAATATACATTGGTCGATCCATGATTATTTTTGTTTTTTTTCATTGTGACCGCCACAAGGTTTTCATTAATTATCATAGTGGTTCCAAAATTTGGTTTCTGCACAAGTTTTTCTAAAACTTTTGGATCACTTACTAATTTTACAATTTTGTGTTTTCTTTTATTTTCTAGGGTTTTACCAAAGATTGCGTTATTCATTAATTTATAGAAGTCTTTTTCAAACGTTGAAGTCGCAGAAGCTCTTCTTTTAGTGTTAGAATCAATGTAAGGCTTCAGCCAACACGACTGGGTAAATGCAATAGCTCTATGAATTTTTGTGATTTTTAATCCCAATTCTACAGCTTGTTGGACTACGCTGTAGTGAGCGACGTACCTCTTCTTGTCGTTCAGCGTCATCATTAGTTTTGGCCATCTGCCAGTTGGTGAAACTTCTGTCCTGGCTAGTAGTGGTAGATCGTAATGGTAATCGTGAAGGTGTTCTGGATATTCGAAATCGCAGTCCAAAATATACCCGATCTGTCCATCTTTTGGAATCAACGATATATCACCGATGGTGTCCGGATTAACCCACTTGAAGTCTTTGTAGGGAAGCGGGTTTGACATCGCCCAACCATAAAGGTTGTTCGCGTCAAAGTACCCGAGGTAGATCGATGGTTGTCCTTCGTTAAATCCAGGGATGTCCTTGTTGTTAGCCCTAACATGTCGGGTTACACTCTGAGTTAGTCCACCGCGTATGCCAGATTCAATCATCAGGACCATGTCTATGTCGGTGAGCAGTTCCAATTTGCATTTGGTTGACTTAAGCATGGCTTGCCATGCTAAGCCGGGAGATGTGTAAGAATGGAGAGGGTCCAATCCATAGGCGGAAAAGCAAGTGTTCCTAAATTCTTCCATCACGTCACATAGAAGCGTTACATCTAATTTTACATAAAAATCTGAGTATTCTCCTAATGTTCTCATCCCCAATTCATTCCAAACATTACAAGCATGGTTGTAGTCTTCGACTGAAATATTGGTATCTGTTAATTTACTTTTAAAGGCTTCAATTGGCGGCAGGTTTTCTTCTTCAAATCTTTCCAGTTTATCAATATAGTCATATGGAAATACTCCTTTTCTCAATACTAAATCTAATTTATCATTTGGTACAATTTTGCATGTTTCTTTCAAGTCTTTCCTTCTACGGTTTTCTGTTAATTTGCTGAGACTGGAAGGCATAAACCTGTATGAATCTACAAATCGAAGTTTAATTTTTCCAACCTTCTTTGAAAAACTAATGTAATTTTCTAAAGTATTGGCCAAAACATCAATTTTTCCATCATCCCGTCCTAACTCTGGTATTATAAAGTGAGAATCATAACCACTAAGGTTGTGTAGTACCACTGGAATAAAATTTGGCAATTTGTAGTTTAAGTTGCAATTATTACATGAAGCTCCTCTATAGTATCCAGTTAGATGATCATGATCGCGGACTTTAATATTTTCTAGAGAAAATTCATCTTCACACAAATAACATTGTGTGGCATTTTCATATTGAATCTCTTCTTCTTCATCCAGTGGTATCATCGGAACTATAAAACTGTACATTTGTTGAACCCTTTCAACTATATAATATAAGTTATCTACAAATTTCTTAGCTACATCTTCACCTCTGTACATTATAGGGGTTGATGTGAGTCCATAGCGTTGGAGATAGTCTTCTGACAATGTACATTTAACTAACAAACAAAAGCTGTTAGGTTTGTGAAGTTGATACTTCATTCTTCTGGTAACCTCTCCATCGGGTTGTTCTAGAGGCACTAATGTGGATTCAAAGTCTGCATACACTACGATAGGAATCCTATATTGATACATTGTCTTATTAAATTGTACAAAGGCTCGACTTGTCGGTGGTAGAGTTATTTGCACTTCATAGTTGTTGTTACACAAGCGTTGATGTTCCTCTAACCACTGTGCTCCTCCTCTTCTCACATCTTTACTTACAAAACCGAAACACCTTTTACACACAGTTATTTTGTGTTGGTGTTTGGTCAATTGTTTTCTTATCAAAGCTTCAAAATTTTTTATATAAACATAATGGGAAATTTCTCCTTTGGTGATCAATAGCAAATCAGTATGGTTTCTCTGTTCATTTTTCACAACTCGAAGCGGGTACACATTATTACTTGCATCCAGTCCAAACACATTAACCGAGACACCGGGGTTTTGTTTTTCAAACTTAGAAATGTCTTTGATGTTTACAGGATATGTCATTCCTCGAAAATTATATCTATTATATACATCTTGATAGTGTCGACTTACTCTACAAGGATGGTTTTCTGATGCGATATACTTTGCCAACATGGCATATTTAAAACACTCCAAATCTTCATTCTGTACATTTATACATGCCAAAGTGTTTCTAATTTTGTTTGGCAATGGTATGTAGCTATTGCCCCTTATACCATAACCATGTTTTTGACCCTGACATCTAGTCCTTCTATCGAAGACAGACTCCAACCAGATCCTCTACCTTCATGTTCACGCAATTTACTTAACAATTCTTCTAAACAGTCTTCTACAATACTATTTATATCTGATTCATATGTCAGGGTTCGGTTTTTTGTTATGAAACCTCTTAGAGTGGTTTCCCCATCAGTATTACTAAACATAGCGTCTAGCACCAATCCAAACTTAACAAAGTTTAATCTTCTTAATTCATTTTTTAAAGTTTCACTCACTAGGTTTTTAGCACTATCTATAAAATTCTGTAACTCCATTTTAATATTGTCTATTTTAAAATGTGTCACCACAGGTCCAGGTAAAGCTGTTGTGCATAGTAGTCTCAAGTCTTCCACTTCTTCTTCTTCACTCATTTCTTCCATATCTTCTTCTTGAAAGAATGTTCCATGTTCTGATGGTCCCACTGCTGATGGTCCAGCCCCAGCTAATTGGATAACACTGGGTCGTCTTCTCTGCATTAGCTGCAAGTAGTTTATCCAGTTGTCCATCTGATGCTGGTGGTTCTCCAAAAACGTGTCAATTTCATCCAACTCTTCTTCGCTTACTGGAACCTTTTCCAATCCTTCTTCTTGGTGTAATTCTCGGTGTGCATCGAAAATAACTTCATCTTCGTAAAACTCGCCACAAATATCACAAAGAGCCATTTTTCTCAGATTATATTAAAACGTACGTCCACTCGGTGAATGTCCAGCAAATAATGAGCAGTACCCTTAACCATGCTCCTTATATACCCGTCAAAGAGTGGGGGAAACCCCCATTCAACAGTCTGTCCATGCATCATTACGTATATTTTACAATTAATACATGTTTTGCCAAATACTACACAAGTCGCATGTGAGTCAAGATCACAATTGTTATGATAAAAAACAGAGAAGACTGGATAAGAGTTGGTGGTAAGATTGACTTTTAAGCAACCACTTTGAATAAATACATCAACAGGTCAAAAAGGTTAAAGATATTTCGTTTATATCCATTAGATTGTACAAGTTTACACTTTTAAACACGTTTGTTTTAGCAAGTGCTACTGGTATACAGACTGAACTCTGATATTCATAAATTGTATGAAATTATGGTTGAGCTCACGGGAGAAGTACATTGTGCAACCTGCGGTGAAGGTTATGTAGTTTCCATTGTAACCATTGCGGGTGACTCAACAGTACTTCTCCGTAAGATAACCATAACCTCGTACTTTACGTGAAGGGTGGAGTGCAGTCTGTATGACAGCAGCACATCACCAGACCAAAAGTATAAACCAAAGTCTCCCTAAAACTTTATGAACCTGTTAACATGTTATTTCTAAAGTAGTTGCTACAAAAGTCAACATTACCATCAGCTCCGATCCGGTGTACCATCTTTTTACAACTGAAACTGAGCTACGACACTTGTATACCTGTAATACCCTTTCATTCGCATCTTTTCAATAGGTCAAGGCCATTTAGAATCATTATTTTGAGCGGGGGATAGAGCAGTAAGTGCCATCCATTGCCACAAAGTGCTCTATCCCCCGCTCACATTTGTTATATAAAATAGATGGTTATTACAACGGTGAAACTTGGTCATCATCTGAGTCTTCCTCTTCGCTACTCCCCTCAAATAGACAACGATTGCAAAACACAAGTCTTCTGCAAAGTGACATTTTATCAGGAATGCGACGAGGAGTAGTTGCTTCTTCTTCTTCTTCAGGTTCTGATGATGAGGTTTCCAAAGTTTCGTAGGCGTGCAAGTCCACTTCACTGCTCTCACTGCTTATAAAACCATCTTCATACATTACATCTTCATCTGTATCTATTTCTTCTGTATCCATCTCTTCAACCTCAGGTAAAGGTAGATAGTCCTCTTCATTAATAATATCTTGCGGAATTTGTTCCAATATAGATAAAATTCTGTTGTGTGAAAACACGGTGTTGTCGAGCGGAGCCATCGTATTGAAATGGTGAATCCCTCCAATCTGTCTACCCCTTTTATAGCGCATATAAGTATGTCGAGGCCGCAATAAGACACCTTAGAACGGGTAGATTGAGCACTATGTAACATGTTAGTCCATTGCCAAAGTTAAAAATTTCAAATGCTAGGTTACTTTTTAATCCTCTTCAACATTAATAGTTTTAGTACTTTTATTCACATCCAGTTTTCAAATCCTCTTCTAAAATTTTGATTTTACCATTTAAATAAGAGATGTATTCATTTGTTGCTTTTACAATTTCACTATTATTAGATTTTCCATTTGGAATTAGATCTTGTAATAATGAAATTACAAGTTTAAGTTTCTTCTTCTCCACTTCCTTTTTGTTTAACCGTTGCTGTTTGTACAGAGATATACCAAGCGTCGTAGAATCTTGTGTTAGAGGAGATGTGTAATTTTTATACTTTAACAGCATGGGTGCATAAACACTGTACAGATAAAGAGGAGAGGTTCAACTTGTCAGGTCGACTGTAAAAAGCGGAATGAAGAAATATTGCAGGCCGCTATGTCTCCCCGCCCCCCGCCCACCGCCCACCGCCCCCCGCCCACCGCCTCCCGTCCACCACCACCACATATCGGATATATAAGGGGAAGGATAAGTAAGCTGATCATTCCACTTACTGCTTAGCTTTAAAGATGGATCCTTGGGAGAGGAAACTAACACGTCCTACTAAACCTATAACTTCTAATGTAAAAAGCTCCATTCTTCATGAAGCGCTAATGGGTATTATCGAAGAAGAAACATTAAAAGAAGAACAACCAAAAGAAGCAAAAAGTTCTATCCTGCAGGAGACATTAATGGGTGTTATAGAAGAAAATCCGAAAGAGGAAACATTGGAGAAAGAACATCTAAAAGAAGAAACTTTGGAGAAAGAACATCCAAAAGAAGAAACGTTGGACAAAGAACATCCTTTATCAAGGTCTTCTTCCTCTTCGTCTCTGCGATCATTATCTTCTACTTCTACAATAGTATCTACTCACACGGCTGTATCAGATTCAAAAAGTAAACCTTCAACAAATTCTGTAATACGTCTATCAAGGAAGTCGTCATTTTTACACAAAGTGCAGTGTGAATATATTTTGAAAAGGGGAAAGAAGAAAGGAGAAAAGTGTCCAAAATTTTCTAAAAAGGGTGAAAAATTTTGCAACATGCATAAAAAGCTGCAAAACAAAGTCACTCCGGAAAAGAAAACAATGAAAAACTCTGAATCTAACTTTGGGGAACTTAAACGTCTTAAAGTAAATCGCTTCAAAGTAAACAAAAGGTATTTATTTGTAACAAAAAATAAAGACGAAGAGTTCATTTTGAAATGTGATGGAAATTATTACATCTACAAACCAACTGCTGAATTAAAAAATAATCGCATTGATGGTTGCAATTATTTAGTTCGAGATTCAATTTCCAAAAGAACAGCTTGGTCGAAGTAAAGAAGAAGAAATACACATTGACGCATGTAATTTTAGATTTATAAAAAAAACCATTACAAACGACCTTGACCTATATATTTATTATGATGGATAAGTCCTGCAGTAGGTCAAGGCCGTTTAATAATAAGCGGAAAAAAAGAAAGAAGAGCATACAGGTCTTCTTTCTTTTCTTCCTGAAGGAGGGGAAGGCTTACATCAAGTGAACAATCACGTCAAGCTCTAATTCATACTCTTCAATGAAAGCATAAGTTAGACTCAAAATAAATGTATGAAGATTTTTGAAGTTGAAAGTCAAATCCTCATTTCCCTTAGTAGCATACATTTTCATTTCACACTTCTTTCCTTCAAACTGTTTAATTTGGGAAAATACTCTAAAAATATCTTCCCACTCGGCAATATATTTGTGAAACGTTAGAGTGGTTTGAGACTGCATTTTGGAATGTTCAAAATACTGTGGGACACCGGTTTTTATAATATGAGCGGAAGGTAAAGAGAGGGGAGAAGTATCTCTTGGAATGTGGTGGGGAGTCATTCTTAGTGGGAGGTTATTGAGTATATATATATATATATGCGGTGCAAACCAGGAGATGTTATACCTTAACCATGACGATGCCACCTTCAACAAAAGCTGGAATCATCATGCTAAGATCGATTGATCAAAACACTATCAATTTTGTTTTTCCACTAGTGTACCAATTTGTGGAATCTAAAACTGTCTGGATGAAACTAAAATTCAAAACATTTGAAAATGAAGATAAAACAATCTGCTTCTTATTTGGCAAGAACTTTCGCATGAAAAGAAAAGAGAAAACAATTAGAAATTTACTTGCAAAAGCAAGAGAGCTTCTTAACTCAAAAGAAGTTATCAGTTTACTCCTTGAAGTTTCGCTTCGTTAAAAATTGCAATTGATTGATCGGTCTGGCTATTTTAGGAAAAAAGAGGAAAAGCACCTTTAAGCTGCTTTTCCTTTTTTTTCCGCTTAATTTATAAGGTCCTTGACCTAGATAAAATACTTAATTTAGAGAGAAATATATAGGTCAAGGCCAAATTATATTAATAATTGTTTTGGGGGTGTAAGATTTGACAGAATCTTACACCCCCGGAAGCCTAAACTTGAAGAAGATCTAATTTACTATGAAGTTTGCATAAAATATCTTATATTATTTTCTTAATTTCATTAGATCAATTATTTGCTAATGAACCGGTTTTCAGGCCGTATTCATTGCAATAGAGCCGGTTTGCTAGCCGTACTCTTTAAATTAAATTTAATCTTATATTATTTTCTTACTTTCATTAGATCAATTATTTGCTAATGAACCGGTTTTCAGGCCGTATTCATTGCAATAGAGCCGGTTTGCTAGCCGTACTCTTTAAATTAAATTTAATCTTATATTATTTTCTTACTTTCATTAGATCAATTATTTGCTAATGAACCGGTTTTCAGGCCGTATTCATTGCAATAGAGCCGGTTTGCTAGCCGTACTCTTTAAATTAAATTTAATCTTATATTATTTTCTTACTTTCATTAGATCAATTATTTGCTAATGAACCGGTTTTCAGGCCGTATTCATTGCAATAGAGCCGGTTTGCTAGCCGTACTCTTTAAATTAAATTTAATCTTATATTATTTTCTTACTTTCATTAGATCAATTATTTGCTAATAAACCGGTTTTCAGGCCGTATTTATTGCAATAGAGCCGGTTTGCTAGCCGTACTCTTAAAATTAAATTTATTTAAAACTTATAAATAAAGGAGCCAGTGATCAGAACATAAGCCCTCTCTCACTGAGGTCTAGCGAAAACCGGGGAAATGCGAAACCCCATCCGGTAAGCAAAGAGGTGCTAGTGATTCGGTTTTCAGGCCGTAATCACTGCAAAGCAAGAGCCGGTTTTCAGGCCGTACTCTAAAAGACATAGGAAAAGCCGGTTTGCGAGCCGTACTTTAAAAGGAAACGGATTGGTTTTGATAGGTGGTTTCTAGAATTTAGGCAAACTTCAAAGTAAATAAAAGAATGTGTTAGTTCTAACTACAAATAAGCAAACATACAACAAATATAGACAACAAGAATCAAACCACAAAAAAAGGAATGAAGCGCGCGCTTCTACTACTAAAAGCCAGGAGTTAAATGCAACTATCATGCAGGAGAGATAGAGGAAGGAAGTTACATGCAAGCCCGGTGGACAGTCCCCGCAGTGGCTGGCCAAAAACCACCCCGTTAACCGTACACCTACTGGGCTACTAATGAACCCGCCCATAAGAACGGAGATTCACGTTTGACCAGCGGCGCGCAGTACACGACTGCAATAGACCTAGAGGGAACATTGCTTATATAGAAAACGCGAAATTAAATTCCCTCAATTACAGGGAGTTTTAATTTTACCGTTTTATATTTTTAGTTATTTCCATATTCGGTAATATCATTTGACTTTTTTGTTTCTATTTTTAAAGTATTTCATTTCTTTTACACAATTGTTTTAAGCAGTTAAACTAACAAGAAGTAATATTTTTAAACATTTTAAGATAATCAGAAAACCTTTTGTTTAATTGGAAAATAAATTCAGACAAACCGTTAAATATATACTGTGATGCACATAAACTGCAACTTCTTATAATTTTTATCAAACGTTTAGTGCTACACCTTATTTTCTTTCGATTTCATTATATTATTCTTACATTAAAACAATATTTTGCCTCATTTATATTACTATGTTCGCAATTCAACATTGACCTGATCAACTGTCATATGGAATTATCCATTATTGAACGCGCCGGCAAAAACCGATTCTGCAGCAATACTCTAAAACAATGAGTTTGCATTTGTAAACTCGCAGGCACTCTGGATATTTTCGTTGTTCACGTTTTATCCTCTAGACCGCGTAAACCTATTTTTTAATTCACATCAGGCACACAGCTATGCTCTAAATGCTTTGGAAAATGTTAATGTTCACTATATTTTATATAAGGAGTAAAAATTTAGTAACAAATCAGGTACAATAGGTTTCAGTTACCAAAGTTTTATTTGAGGTGCAAATTAACCGATGTTTTCTTATAGAATTTCCAACATAAGGTGATCTTTAGTGTAAGTATAACAAAAAACAGATGTTGCAATGATAAAGATATATTTTTCACTAAATGTATGTTATTTTGAATTTATTAATAATACTTCAGGTTACTGTTTTACTCTATATAGGCTAACAACTACAGTTAGCGGTTCAAAAGTAAACTTGTTATCAAAATATATTTGTTTTCTTCATGTAAAAATATATATATATATATATATATATATATATATATATATATATATATATATATAGCTGCTTATGTTCACATGGGTACATTCTGTACTACAACACTCCGGGTTAAACTTATAACCTATATCCCAATTGTGTTTTTCAATTCAAATGAAAAGATAAAATATTTTTTAAATATTAAAAATTGTTTTTCCCACTTTTACGTAACATAAAATGTAATTACAGTTGCTTAAGTTGATATATATATATATTTAAACTCTTGCGCATCTTTGTCTGTGTCTATGTGAGCGCGCATCTGTGTTTCTTACAAAACAAATATTAAACCTGAGAAATACTTAAAAATATTATTTAAGTATATAGCTGCTTACGTTCACATGGGTAAATTCTGTACTACAATACTCCGGGTTAAACTTATAACCTATATCCCAATTGTGTTTTTCAATTTAAGTGAAAAGATAAAATATCTTTTAAATATTAAAAATTGTTTTTGTCACTTTTACGTAACATAAAATGTAATTACTGTTGCTTAAGTTGATATAGATATATTTAAACTCGTGCACATCTTTGTCTGTGTCTATGTGTGTTTGTTAGAAAACAAATATTAAACCTTAAAAATACTTCAAAATATGATTTAAGTCTAATAAAGTGCCATGGTCTTTAACGAAAGACATAACCAAATGAAATTGGGCTATGTAAAAGTATGTCAAGGTCACCACTTCAAGAGAAAGCATGCAAAAGTAGGTCAAGGTCAAGTAATTAGCAAAAGAATCATGCTCAAGGTGGTTAATTAATTAGTAAAAGAATCATGCTCAAGGTGGTTAATCAATTAGTAAAAGTGGCATGCATAGCAACCCAAAGCCGAAAAGAAAGCAATGAAGCGCGCTTCTCTACTACTACAAGCTACGGGTTAATTGCAACTACCATGCGGGAAAGATAGAGGAAGGAAGTTACATGCAAGCCCGGTGGACAGTCCCCGCGGTGGTTTGGCCATTCGCCACCCCGTGTACCGTACACCTACCGGAATACTAATGTACCCGCCCATAGGAGCGGAGGTCCACCTTCAACCGGCTGGCACAGCAAAATGCTGCATTGCACCAAGAATGAGCGCTGCTTTTATAACGAACATTCAGCCTCAGGCTAAATTTCCCATCGGTAGGGAAAAAGGGTATTTCCAAAAGTGTGGGTAATTTTCCCTCCACAAGGTAAATCGGGTAATTGGTTTAAACAAGTATTACCCTCCAACAACGTAATCGAAATCCGTACAGACCTTTGCAACTGGTTCAAGGCTAACGCCTTATTTGGAAACCGGTTTTATGCAACGGTGCACCGGCGCACAGCTCTGCAACGATCTCTCATTGTCTGTCCAGCACTCACACCAGACAGTACCCTACTTACTATGTCGTCCTACACCATGGTTGTGTCCGGCCCCGACGGCGAGCGGCAGGTGATGAAAACAATTGCCGCTCTCAATCGGGGCGAAATAAAAAGTTTTCAAGAGTTTATTGGACATATCATTGGTCAAGACCAAGAAGATCAGATGATAACAAGCATCCTCAGGGAGATGGCTCCTACACCAAGATGCATATCACCTCTACTCAACGAAGAAGATGGGAAGAAGGTCAAGTGGAGCCGATTGAAGCAACACAGGAAGTACGAAATTTTGAAGAAAAAAGGACTTACTTACTACCTCAAATCTTTGGATGGAAAGAAGATTTTAAAAATTCAAATTCCTATAATGACATCCAGGCCAACTTCACCAAAGCAAAAATTCATTATGCGGATTAAAGAAAACAAACGATCTATTCTTAAATTTGTTGAATAAACAAGAAGTCCAGAAATCCAAAAATCCATCCCAGACTTGAAAAGAAAAAAGAAAAAAAAAAAAAAAAAAAAAAAACAATTTGTCTTAAACACAGTGCATACGGGCACATTCATACGTGTGCGTGTGCGTATGTTTGTACGTGCGCGTGTGCGTATGTTTATACGTGCGCGTGTGCGTATGTTTATACGTGCGCGTGTGCGTATGTGTGTATTCCTGCGTGTGCGATTGCGTGTCTGCATGCATGTTACTACATACAACTCATATAGACTATCTTATATTTAACAATACAATCTTATATTTAACAACACATATACAAAGTTTTAATAAGCCCACTCTTGTTGTTAACAACACTTCTTTCATTTTATACTGAACTTCACTTCTAAGTACACATCAATTTTATCCGAACCTTACTGTGAGGTGCACTTATGGTAGAGACTTTGCTACACGGCATCGCCATGTCAGTCTTGCGGAGACTCTCGTAGAGTGCGCATTGGTGTGATAAACTCTCTTGTTCGGTTTTCTTTTTTCGGCACACTACACCGAAAACTTAATATAAATATCACATTCGGTTCCTGTTGTTCGGTAGAACTTTAGGTTTTCTCCTTTATACCACTGTAAACTCTGAAAAAAATTAGTTAAACTGTCGGTTTCAGAGCAATGCGATGACGGTTTAGGCAGGGTCATGTTGTAAAGAGTTAAAATTTCCTTAACACTTTTGCGGTTTCTTATGAAATTACACTTAGATCCTCAAGGTCATGAGGACTCTAACAAAGACTTGGAGTAGAGTGTAAGAAACGGCAAAAGTGCCAAACACTTTTAACTATCCACGTAACCTTGACCTAAATTACGTCAGTGACGTCATCATGGTGACGTAATCGACGGTGACGTCATCAACACGTCATTTATCTGACGTAATGTGACGTCAAGTGACATCATCGGTGACGTCATCAGTGACGTCATTGGTGACGTCATCGTCGGTGACGTCATCGTGATGACGTCATGGCCTGAAGTCGCCAAAGAGCCACTACTGAAAACAGAATAATTAATTACAATGAAAGTTCATTGAAAGATTGACAAAATCATGTTTACAAGTAGTCGGCAAATGCATCCTCTTCTGTAGATGTGGAAGGGTTGTGAAGGGACGGGAGAGTG